>JAUZNC010007783.1:67613-136035 GCA_034780395.1 Vannuccia rotundouncinata | reverse complement strand
TTATTTTATACAATAAAATTCAAAATCGGCAGAGAAAATCGGCAGAGAAATCCGCAGAGAAATCGGCAGAAAAGGTTTAATACGTCAAAAAAATTGGATTGCAACCTGTCTATAATGCAAAAGATGTCTACAGGCCAGTGATTGACCCTTGAAAAATTGGAGGAATAGTAAAAATAAAAGAATAAGTACAAAATCATTAAAAACAAAATTAATTTTGGTTGAGCTTGGGACTTAAAACATAATGGTACTTCTTCTGCCTTAAGACTTTTACATATTTGTAGTTCCATTTACTCAACCCCAGCTTTACCCCTATAAATTTTTAGTTATAAAGTGAGGGCCTAGCCTCTTTAATGCATGCCAATATAATGTACATTATATATATTGTAAATATTGTTTAATATTGTAATTTTTACATACTGTATTTGACTTTTTCAGTAAATTCAGTAAAATTCAGTAAAAAAAATGGTAATGCAATTTTGTTTTATATTTAACCCTAAATTTAAGTACATTTCCAGAAATTTCAAATAATACAGTAATCCTTAAGGGCTCTTCTCAAATTCAAGTACTTTTCAATGAGCTCCTCAAAAATAAGTCCCCGCATGGTTATTGAAAACACTGTTATTGAAATGTACATTTTTTTATTATTAATAATATTTATAACTAAAATAAAAAAAAATTATTTCTAAAAGTTTTAAATGATACTTGTACTATTCCTGTACTTTAAATCTTTCTGCAATAATGATTCAACTATTTAAAAATATTTAGAAAATTTGTTTTAGCGCCAAATATTTATAAAAATTTATTTCATGTAAGGTAAAACACTATCATTATCATTAATAATATTTAATATTATTCATTTTCGCCATAGATTTTGTATTAAATCTCAGTATAAATAAAAAGTAATATTACCCCTGAGTTTAAATAATCTATGTCAATATTATTTTCAAAAAATGATATTACTACGGAGATAGAAAAAATCTATGAAAATATTGAAACTGAGAGGTAATATTACTGTTGAACATTAAAAATGAATAATAAATTTATTCGATGGCCATTCGTTCGTTGAATATGACACCACTTCATTGAAAAAAATTTGATATCCCACGCTTGGCCATCGAATAAGTGAATAATAATTATATTATTACAATTGACTTATAGATTATTTACCTAGACCGGCAAACTGATCAAAAAACGTCCACAGCGCATTTCAATTATATACGATATTAGTTTCGTTTTAAAGAGGGTTTTCAATCAATATTAATCGATTAATTTATAAATATTATTAATTTTAGAGTTAATGTTGAATTTCCGCAGATGCAATTTGGCATTGAATATCGATCATATAGATATATTTCTCCACTGACGTTTATTCCTATTGATTATTGGTCAATTTGCCGGTTTAGATAAATAATATATAAGTCATTGATTATAATTGTAATGAATTACATTTTCTGATTTATAATATATAACAAATATTTATTTTTCTTTAATAAAATATTTATAATAGTAATATTTTTCTAATTTCATTTTTAAAGGTAAATTTTTTTGCAATAATTTTCATTTGTATTTGTTACTATATTTAATACAAAAATATAGTATAAACAATTATTCCAATATGGCTGTTCAAAAATGACGTCACGATGAATATAGGGGAGGGGTGTTGATAAATTCGTGACAAAGCGTGATAGAGGGGTAGAGGGGTTTCCAAAATTGTGACGTCACAAAACATTCCTGTAAAAGGCGCATAGAAAAAGATAACTATGTTGTGTTATCTTTACTTTATTTTTAAAACACATTCTTTCGTTTAAAAATTAATCGAATTTACAGTTTATGCGGATTCACAAATTATTCCAAATAATGTCTGTTCGACAGTTGTACCCTAATTTACAAAATTATACAAATGCCAAAGTGAGATAGATAATCGCCTTATGGAATGAAATAAAAAAATCGGCAGAAAATGTTCCACTAGCAGTCATGTCTAAACTAAATGAGTTGAAAAGTGTATGTGATACAAAGGGGGAGGGAGTAAAACATGGCCCAAATTTGCGAGACGTCATTTTTGAACAACCCCATTCTATTGTTATGCTATTCTAGAGTTTGATTTTTTTAATTGTATATGGTTAATCATCACGGTGCGTTAATAACATGATTAAACAAGATGATTTAAAAAACATTAAACATTATTTTTGATTTATTGTATATTAAAGCTTTAGAAATCTGTAGCTTTTACAAATCGTACTCAAAGTGCATGAAACTTTCATAATTTACACTGTCAAAAAATAATGATCAATTAATCCAAAATTGAGTCAGTTAAGACATAATTATGAGTAAAAAATTACAATCAAACATAAGTCCTTCCCATGAAATTAATGTAATGAAAAATTATGTTAAACTATATTTTAAGTGACAGAATAAAAGTATTATATTATAAACTTTTCTTTTCTTTTCTTTGCATGGTTATGGCTGTGATTATGGCTTTTTTGAATTAACATACACATTGAAGAATTAATTGAATTTGTAATTATATTTCTAGGTATTCCCATACACATATTAAAAGTGTAGTTTTAAACTTTATTTTCAAACTATATATAATATAATTTGTTTTCATTTATAGGTACGCATCATTGACTTATATATTATTTATCTAGACCGGTAAACTGATCAAAAAACGACCAGAGCGGATTTCATTTATATACGGTATTAGTTTCGTCATAAAGAGGGTTTTCAATCAATATTAATCGATTAATTTATAAATTTCATTAATTTTAGAGTTAATGTTGAACTTCCGTCCATCAATTTGGCACTGATTATCGATACAGATATATTCCTCCGAGGACGTTTATTACTATTGAATAATGGTCAGTTTGCCGGTCTAGATAATTAATATATAAGTCATTGGTACGCATATAACTATTAAAAGAAAGAAAGAAAGAAAGAAAGAAAGAAAGAAAGAAATAAAAAGATAAATAAATAAATAAATAAAACAAATTAATTTAATGAATGTGTATAATATTAAAACTACATCAGTAGAATAGGTATTACCTATCATAATAAACGGCGTGTATATATCGATTGATTTTAAAATCACGTTATATAAAGAAATATAAAATAAAAGCTTTTCCTTCAAGTAATATATTGAATTATAATTTGCATTATTTGTATCAGCACAATGCCATAGCAACAATGATTTTCAGCGTCTACGGAAGTTCTCTAAGACGCTGGGACTACTGTCCGGAAACTCTGGTTAATTGGACCATAGAAATTCTTGAAGCTCTGTAAACAGTACACGCTTAGCTCTCATAAGAGACCTGACTGTCTTTCAGAAGGAAATGTTGAACTATTTATTATGGCTGCTTAGCGATAATCCATAAGACGAAAGTTTTACACTATATAATCAGTTTGCAGTGTACGCTTTTTCTTTTTCCTAATCAATAAGTAAGAAACGAGTTTAAAGATGAATACCCCTGAAACTCTGGTTGTAGCTTTTGGTGATTCGGAACATCCTGACTCCAAGGAGTTGGTTGTATCGAGGTGTGTTGTTGAGCAGAACAATGCAATCCGGGATGAATTGGATAAATATTTACTATGCCCAGCCGGTGAGGACACCCCTGTAGAAATGATGAATAAAATTGGCAGCCAACCTGATAATGATTCTGGTGGTGAAGAAGCAAATATAACACCTGTTCTAATCACCGAATCGTTTTATGAAATTAAATCAGTTCAGTCGAGTTTGAGCAATGGAAGTGACCGAAATGACTTTGAAAATTCACTTGGAAATTATTCGGGATTTTCTGGTAAGAAATTTATATATTATATATTAATACAAGTAGGATATGAAAAATCAATTTAGTATTTCAGGCGAGGGAAATTTCAATAATTTAAATAGATTACACATTTTAATATTTTTAAATTTTTTTCTAAATGTTTTTCTATTTTATATTTAAAACATTTCTAAATTAAATTACTTAAGTTAAGAACATGCGCAGAGGCTACTATTAGAAACTGGGCCATTATAAAAGAGAATTTAGCATGTCGGGTTTATGAATATAATTAACCCTGTATTCCATGAGTTAGCTTGATTACATTAGCTTGAGATGTATCTCACCATTATAGTGCTCCAATTTAAGCAATTTGATACCAAGCACGTGGTTAAATTGCCAACTATAATATAATTAACAGGTGCAGCAGAATCGACTGTTCCAAAAACTAAAAAAGAATTGTGGGAAGAACGATCTCGTCTTTTATCTCAAATTCTGGACGATGATGAATTCTGGGACACTGATTTAGAAGGTATAAAGACTATATATTAGATATAAAATAAAATCTTTTATCAATAATGAAGATAAATTGATTAATAGAGTATTATTAAATGACTGAAATATTAGTTGTTCTTTTCAGATGATGATAATAAAGATTACGATCCCACTGGCAGGAATGGTTATAGGGAATTATGTGAAAATTTGCATGTTGTACCAGTGAGCTACTTTGTGGAACACATTATGGATCCACAGTTAGTAATGCGACATCACGGTTTGGGACCAAAAGGAGCTAAAGCTATAGCTAAAACACTTCAGGTTTGAGGTTGTCTTTTACCTTCTCAATATTATAAACAATTCGGAACTTTTATTATTTTGAATTCCGTAAAAAATGGCAAACATCTGTAGAAAAATATTTTAGTCAAATTTAAATCATCCTTTTTGACATCACATCTTTTGATTCAACAGATACCGATTAACATAAATATCAAATATATTTGTATTATTTACGAACCCTCAGAAATATAATTTTTTGTTTTAGTAAAATATTCAATATATTTATATTTGACTACTGCAGGTTAAAAAGTAGTAAAATAACAAATTTAATTTTCTTGATATTATTTATAATTGTACATAATTGGTTCACTAGAATTTAATTTCGATCTTATTTTAGACAAACTGTGTTGTAGAACATCTGGACTTAACTGGAAATTGGATGGAAATGGATGGAGGGATTGCGATGGGACGAATGCTACTTATCAATACGAACATTTCCCATTTGGTAATGTTTAATTTGAATTAAACTGTTATAAAACTGCCATTTTATTATATTCTCTAGTATTCATTTTTAAACATAAAGATTCTTTCGGATAACCGTCTCCATTCTGAAGGAGTTTATCCCATCTGCCAAGCTCTCATGACCAATACAAGTATTCGATCCCTCGATTTGTCTGGTAATATTTAAACAAAACCAAGTTATTTTCTATCTAGAATATATAATTATGTGTTACTAATAATTTTTTTTGTTCATATTAAATTGAAAATAAATTACTAGTTTAAGCCGAGTAAAGCTTGAATTATTAATAATAAAAAATAACAGCAAATATTAAAATTAATGACTTAATTAAAGCTATATAATTTAGTTTTACTCTATCTTTAAATATATTTATTTTTAACACAATTATTACAGCTATATAAGTGGAAAATGATAACTGAATAACAATTTACAATAAAGAAAAGATTTTTAGAAAATTACGAATCATGTTTTCTTCAAATTCAGAACTTTTAAGAATATATATTTGTAAAATACAATTTTCTATTTTTATATGTTTTCATATTTTTCAAAAATGTATAATAATATTTACTCCAAGGTAACGATATCGGAGACGCAGCCTGCAAGTGGATTGCGGAATTACTTGAGGTAAAAATATACAATGACGAATAATTAGATTACCAGACTTTATTAGATTGATCAGTAAAAATTTAACTTACAAGTTTGACTGCATCTAACATTACAGAATAGCAAGACACTGGTGGAACTTTGTTTGGCCCGAAACAATATAGGATCAGAAGGGGGAGAGGATCTGGGAGAAGCAATCGCATTCAATGACATTCTTGAGGTTATCGATATTAGTTGGAACAAAATTCGGAGTTCGGGTGGAATCCAGCTCATTACAGGAATCAAGGTGAATGATTCAATTCAAAGTATTTCGAAATAAAATCGATAATCAAAACTGACACCCTTTTAAAAATCAAAATGTGAACAACTTTCAAAATAGCGCTAGTTTTGTGTTGGGTGAATTATAGGCCCTATAATATGAAAAATCAATATCTATGAAATATTGGAAAAATTGAAGTGAGCATACAATAAATAGATGAGTCTAGAGCGGCCCCTATTCGATGGATTAAAATTATTAAGTTAATTGCGCCCTCATCCACTTCAAATAACCTGCCGACTTGCAGGTAATAATAATTATAATCATACACCACTATATCCTGTCGTTTCAGTTCTTAAACAATATTTTTTCTTACATTATATAATATACATAATATATAAAGTACTTAAATTATAATTATGCAACACTTTAATTGTTCCCATTAATTACTCTATATATACGGTCAATTCCTCATTTGTACCGGCTTTTAGGTTAACTGACCTATTTTCGACTTCATAGAATATAATTTGGCAATTTAATGGATAATCACAGGAATTATAGTCATATAATAGTTAAAATAGATAAAATTAACAATTGACATTTTACCAGTTTGATATAGATTTAACCGATTTCTAATTCTTCAGCAGGGCTGATTTATAATAACGAATTTATTTGATTTAAATTTGGAAACAAAAGTAGCTGATCTTTTTTATAAATAGAATGTTCTGCACAAGTTATAATTTCGAGATAATGGTTAAAACACTAATGTCAAATTGAATTAAAAGTCTCGCATATTATATATATATATAACTATACTGACTTAAGTCATAGTAAGTAGTGGGTAAATTTAGTTGCCAACTATTTTTTAGAGGGAGGGTTCTTGTCACTCTCTTTATGTTCTATGGTTTGTTATTGAATTGCCAGTTTTTATATCGGACGAATCTTATATGAATAAAACGTAGTAGTTTGCCAATCTATAGAATCTATAATTTTACACGAAGGATAAATTAAGTTTCTGGTCAAACTCAGCCTAATATTAGCCAACTCCAAAACTACACAAAATATTTCAATTTATCAACATGGTTTTGACTTTTGCGGTTCATTGTTATACAATTAGTTATTCGTTGATATGCCCAATTTAATACTGGCTATAGTTTGTAACGTAATTTACTATATTTAATTATAGGGGAAATCAGGGACATTGTAAAAAAATTGATAATATATGTGATAATTAATTGTAGCTGTATTTTATTATACCTCAGAAATGCGTATTCAATTGAAGGTCTCGAACCCTAGATCATCACCATACGGCAGTCCACCGCCTTAGTAAAAACTGAATAGAGTCACTCGTAAATAAAAGTACTGAATTATAATTAAATAATAATATAAGTAACAATATTGTATTAAAAAGAATTTTCAAATAATTCAGAATTTAGCAAGTTAAATGAAAGAAGTAGATAAAATATTGCGATTATTATAAGATATTTCGAAAATGTGTCTCCGCCATTTGCATTTCCTATATAGGAGAACGTCAGAATAAAACAATGCAATATCTCCTGGAATGGTTTCGGTAAAGAAGGAGGATCTTCCCTGGCAGAAATGATCGCTGAGAATCAAACAGTTCAAGAGCTGGACATATCCGGCAACCGATTGGATTCCGATACAGCGGCTGCTATTGGCCGATCCATAACAACCAATGAAACATTGGAAAAATTATGTATGGGTCATAATCCAATTAAAACGTCAGGCTTACTTAAATTGATTGTTGAAATTCATAAAACAGAAGCCTCCTTGCTAAATGAACTTCATCTTACAGTAAGTCGATAGCTATGAAATCTAAAATATTTTGGTATTTATAGTATTTTTACATGGAATATTTTGAAAGAATATAAAATAACTTTTGTTATCAATAGATTTATTGTAAAATTATTAATACATTTATAGTTCGAGCAAAATACATTTGCTGTTCATGATTTAACTAATTAACCAATAATATTTTTGTTACTTTTCACAGGACATTCCTGTTCATATGGAGTTTATTAGAACTGTAGAACTTATTCAAATGAAGCGTCCATCATTCGTATGCACTTGGGGTCTCGAGCTTAGATTTGGCAACTCGGAGGAAGACACTGCCAAGGGAATAATCGATATTAAAAAGCCAATTGTTCTGCTTAAGGAACACTTACTCATCAATGATAATCGATTTATAGAAATTTTACAGCAAACGTGCAATGACAATTCTCTAAGTGTTTCCGTGGATCAGTTTACGGATGCGGCCAAAGTAGGTTTGAAATTGTTCCAAATCAAATTAGTCTTATAGAACATTTTTTTACTTAATTGTTCAACTGATCAAAAATATATTTTTGTAATCGGCCTTTTGTAAAACTTGGTATTAAATTAAATAATTTTCCAAGTTCTACCCAAATAAATAAAACATAATATATTATAATTTCAATATTTTCAATTTAATCATTTCTTTTAGTATATAAATATAAAGTTGCTTTGAAATATCAAACTATTATGAAAACTTTCAATTAGTCTAATAATTAATATACATTCGCATGCACATCAAGAACTGCACGTGGGTGTTCTGCGCCCCAAACACAGTGCGCAATTTTAAAAGAAATTAAAATTTATTTTAAATGTCGAATATATTTTCAATTTTTACAATTATTCTATAATATACTATATTTACATATTAAGAACTATATAGCTAATTAGTAATTTTCATTAATTCAAGTTAAATTCATTAATCTATATATTATAGCACATAATTATATATTGAATGATATTATTCTATTTACCTCCCAATTTTGTAAATATTTCTATCGATTACATATGTTTGTAAATATACCATAGTCTTTAATTTTCGTCATCAGTGATTTGATTTTTCCCTACATTCTGTATATAAATATTCAAATAAAGATTTTATTATAAACACAACTCTTTCCTGTGATCACCTTTGAATCTCCCATATTCTTATTATATAGGAGTTTGGTGCACCTTTACGAGAGGACCAAATTAATGAAATTCGCCAAAATTTGGACAAATATGGAAATGGAACAATTTACTTTGGGTATAAATTTAATAATTATTTCTATCGTAGATATATTGACATGTTTAGAATTTTTTCAACTTTCAGTGACTTCGTCAAGATGACTGCAGAAGAAGAAACAACATTAAGCAGTAACGACGAATCATCATGAAATTAATTCAATTTATTTAAATGTACATATTGAACTAATTTTATATAAATGTAGTATAGTATATATATATAATCATTAATTATTTGTTGACGCAAATAAATTGTACTAGTGAAAATTTTAGAATACAATTTGTACTCTATATATTATGTTCTAGAGAAAATAAATTATATATATTACGTTTTCCAAATTAATTTTATATATATTGTTCAATATCTTCTTTATATATAGCTATTCTAAATAATTGTTGTATTGAAAAACAGAATAAATAATAATTATAATAAAGCTTTAATATAAAAATATTTTAATCATAAAATAAAAATACAGACTGTGCAGTACTCGTACAAAGATGTTCTCATTCGATTTTTTTTAACCAGATGTATGGAGATGTTGTCCTTCGCTGGAACAATATTGAACGATTTGTATGGTGCGCTGAACGATTTGTGGTTGGCTTTTTGGCATAACTGTTGAGCGTTAATGTTTGGTTCGCAATATTCGAATCAAATTCTTCGTCTACTAAGTATCAAGGCTCTGTAGATCTGGTGTATACAGTTGCAGAGCACATGCCAATTTACTTTGAAGAATTTTTATGGCGTATAAGTTGGAATTACATTTTTTCAATAGCTTTGTCTGTCGGTATAATTATAACAACGCCTAATAAGTTGATCACTTTTACTTTTTGATTAATCGGAAGCTCTTCAGTGCTTCTTGAAAATTGTCCTTCGATTTAGCTTCGTTAAGTTTTAGTTTGTTTTTCTCTGACCATTCATTGATATTTTCCAGCTCACTTTATAGTTTTGTTCTTGTATTAGCAGGAGGAAGGATGAGACATGCATCGTCGGCATATTTCTCAACATCTTGTTATACCAACTTGTTATCCACTGTATGTCCTTGCCCCACTGTTGATTCTTCTGATGTCAGGAATTTCGTTTCCTTTCTATGTTGTGTAAAGAAGTCTACAAGCCGGTTGAATATTACGATGTTCATTGAACAAAGTTTGTATAAAACTGAGTGTCGGATCGTGTCGAACGCTTAATATAGAAATAGCATTTGATTATTTAGTTGTGCCAATCACTAATTAACATGTTGAATAAATTAAATGTCTTTGATTATCTGTTGCATTACTTTATCGGAAATAATTTTTACATCAACTTTGTTCATCTGCATTAACCTGTTGTTATCTGCCTTGTTGAAATAAAAGTTCAACATTCAAATTTTCTATCGATTCTTACACGGTCCTTAAAAATCGATTTTTGTTTTGACTGGTTTTTCGTGCACTCGGGCCGATTTACATGATGAATAAAATTGTTCTTTTTAACGTAATTGAAAGTGAAATACTCACTACCAATTTCACAAAATTATATTCTGATTTATTTAGAAAGGAATGAATGCCGAATAAATTTCAGAAAATTCTTTTCTAAAACAAAATAACCATCAGATATCTTTAAGCAAATTCAGACAATATTTGATTACTATTTCTGAAATAAAATTTTAATAATTATATATTTAATACTTTATGAGTTGAGCAATTAAATTAAAATAATAATTATTTAAAAATAGTGTCTTCTAAATCAAGTGAAGTTGTTCATCTTTCAAAGTTATTATGTATATATAGCAATGACAGTAAATAATGCTTAATATTTCCACACATGACAACCCAATAAAAATCAAACAAGATAAAATGAAAACAAAGTATAGTCGTAAAATGTTTATTATATACATGACTATTTTTCTTTAAAAACACCGCCATTTAGCAAAATAACCGGACAGCAAACCTCACAAAAGGATTTACAAATTTAATTGTTCACCAAAAACATACTAAGAACACATACTCTGGATTACAAAATGATTCGTAAACAGTAAAAATCGCACTGCCCTGATTCAGAAAAAAAAATTAATGGAGGATAGAGGGTAAAACTGGTTTCAAATGGTCTGAGAATGAAATATAGCAGCAACCAGTAACTAGAATTAAGTAAAAGTGTGAAACAAGAAGCAATTTTTAGCAATGCTCTTATGAATATATCTACACAATGGGATAAAGTGCACAGATGAGAGGAGCCTCATTTCAACCAAGTATTTTGCTTATAGGATGCGAAATGTGTAAGCGTGATGATGTAAAGATTAAGATAAAGATTTAAGAGAAAGTTTTATACAAGTTTTATATTAACGGGTGTTTTGTCCACAATTAAATTGAATCAGAGACAACATATGGGTGTGCAATCCAAACTACATACTTACACAGTTCACGAGTACGATTGCGTATTCGAGCTTCCATTGCTGTTGTGCAAGAATCCTCCAGACATAGCTGCATTGTCACCGCTAGCTCCTGGTTGCTGGTTGTACTGGCCGCTATAATGTTGATTTCCTTGCTGACCTGGTTGTCCACCACCGCTTTGGTTGTAGTACTGTTGGTAATACTGCTGGTGTTGTTGCTGCTGCTGTTGATAATAGTACTGTTGTTGTTGCTGCTGCTGATAGTATTGCCAATATTGTTTATAATAGTCATCGTAGTTCTGCGACTGACCACTAGGTGGAGGCTGGCTGAAGTTTGTTTGATAAGATCCCCCAACTGAGCTTTGTACGAAACCATCCTTGCCCCATGAGCACTTGGCACTATAACCATTAATTTCCTGACCATGTTTGGCTGCAATAGCCCCAGCGGCTGCATTGTGAGTATCATAACGAATAAAGGTGTAGCCCTTTTCTGGGAAGATGCGGACGTCAACAATTTGACCAAATTCAATGAAATTGGCTTTAACGAGTTCCTCAGTTAGACCTTCTGTAATTCCTCCACAGTAAACTGTCGTGTTGGAAGGAGACGATTCATTAACCACATCTTCGTAACGACGAGGGACAAAGGTGCGCTGTTGAGTTTCTTGCGCGCCGGGTTTACGAGTAGCCCAGTTCACACGCATGGCTTTGTTTGCCATCCAGGCTCTATCCATTTTCTTTATTGACTCTTCAGCATCTGCTTCATTTTCAAATGATACGAATGCATATCCTCTCGATCTACCGTCCTGATATCGCACAATCTTGGCATCAAATACTGGTCCAAATGCCTTGAATGCGTCGAGTATCATTCCATCATCTACTTCTGGGGCCAAATCACCAACAAAGACATTAAAACCTTTGTCAGCCTTGGAGCCCGCCCCACCAACATGAGTACCGCCAGCTGGTGAAGTAGCCCAATTAACTCTAAGTTCCCGATCCATAAATTTTATATGATTCATTGTGTTTAGAGCCATGTTTGCAATTTCATGTGTTTCAAACTCAATAAAAGCATATGGTTCACTCCTATTCACCAAGTCGCGCATCACCTTACAACTGAGGCATTGACCAAATTGAGCAAATACAGCCATAAGCATTGCCTCTGTAACGTCCGGAGGCAGATTACCCACATAGATAGTTCGTTTCTCGCTTAAGTCACCATTCATTCTTAGTCAGAGTTACTGAAAAACAAATTTAATATAAATATTATCAATATGTTTCAAACATTAATATACAAATGGCTAGAAATCAAGCTAAAATACTATCAGAAAACAATCTCCTGAATTAGCTATATTAATGTTTAGGTTTCTATTTTAGTTTAAGTATTTTTTTTATAATGAATTTAAAATATACAAACATACAAATGTGGACTGACAATGGGGACCATTATTTGACTATGTAATGGAAACCCAATGACGCAATTTACTATCCTTCTTAATTCTCTCCCTATACATGTTATGGTTTAGGTAAGACTGTTTAGATTTTATTATAATTTAGACCTTGGTAATGCCATCGATTGGGAAACCCCTTGCCTATTGATTATATGTGTAAGAATTACAAGTCATGAAAACAATGTTCAGAATAACAATATGATAACCTGTTATAACATATAGCTAAGTGTATACATTCACAATTGTTTGCATTAGAACACATTTTGGATATAAATGTTTGTGTGAGCACAACTAAGCATTAGGCAAACTATAGTTATTTACCCAATAATTTTTATAATAATTTAGCAAAATAAATCTTATTTATATATTTTTTCAAAGTATACATAAAATATAGCATATTTTTTATTAAAAAAAATATGCGGCAGAATACAAAAGTAATATTTATAAAATAATAGAAAAAACTTTTAGTGGCCATGTACAAAGTATGTAGGCTCATGGGGAGTGGGTCATCTCAAAACATACATACATATGCAGAGGGGAGAAGCTAAGACGATGTATGGGTTTAAAAATACCTAATTATAAGAAAACCAATATAGCAATGTTGTAAACAAATTTTGAAAAATAAGTATTATATTATTATAGTATCTCTGTAATACATATTTAATACAACCTGAAAACCTAATACAACAATAATTAGACCTTTTTGAAAATTCTCTTAGAATGAATAAAACTGTTTGTTATTGTTATCTCTGTTGTATAACTTATTATTGCGATTTTGCAATTAATGAGAATTATAGTAATTATTTAAATATTATTAAACATAGAAGAATGATAAACTGCAACCTGTACTATTACTATTTACCAAATTATATTTTATTAAATTCTTTTACTATTTTATTCTTTTAAAATTTCAAGAGCAGATAAGTATGACTTAAGTCAAAGATTGAACTTGGCTTAGTTTGTATACCTTTTTGTTAATATTTAAGATTTTTAAAAAGTAGTTTATTTAACTTTGATACTCACTAGAACTGTCATAAAAATTTGATAACAATAGAAAAATAAATAAAGTCTAAGTATGTTTTTTTAAACAATTTAAATTTTATCTAAGTTATACTTATCTAATAGGGAAACAGGCTATAAACTATAATCTCTTTACTTCCAATTCCCATTTGAGTACCTTAAAAATATATGTATTTATATATTTCGTTTGATGAATTGTCTAATCAAGTTATTTACAATGTTTTGATTTCATTTGCTATTGTTAATTAAAGAATTTGTAATAATTCGTTTTTGGAAAGTCCCAATTTTCGATTGACTCAATTTGATGTAGATTTAAATGTGTATTAAATTAAACAGATTTTTTAACCTTATATGTCGCTATAGAATCCAACTCGTTTCTACTCTACATATTTTAAAACAGTTATTTTGAGCAGATAAGATGACATTTCATTTAGGCTGATAACATTTTTATTTTACCAAAATCCTGATGTGTTTATCAATAACATACATGTATATTCTCTACAAACTCCAATTATGCTATATAGTATAATTTTTATTATATAGTCTTTTGAATATGAAGCTTGAAACATGTGTTCTTTCTTTGAGAAGGCTTTAGATGAATTGAATTAATGCTCCTATTTAAATTTATATGTACTCATTAACTGCATTATTGAGAAATATGTGAATTGCACTTGGTCCCGACTTTGCCGGATTTTTCTACATTAGATTGGTCCCGACATCGTCGGATTTTACTGCATTAGTTCAATGTTATTGATTTTTTAGTTCGTCAACTAGTGAAATTCTAAAAATAGATGCCGTTTTATACATTGTAACTTCAATAATTGTCGGGACCTCCTGAACGTGTTCCGAATAGTTCAGATTTTCGTAATAAAGTATTAACTGTAATGCAAGTACCTATATGAGAGCAGTGTAAATATCTGATAAGCAGAGAAAATTCTTAGTATATAACAAGATATATAAAATATTATATTTCAGTAATATTTTATAAATTTATATATTACCCAACGACTTTCAATAATGCAAAATGTAATTATTTTCATTATATAGTCTTTATGTAGTCTTAAAATAAATGGCCCTATATTGTTTATATTCTACTTGTGAATTATGTATTGAATTTTCTGCAAATATCACTTGGTCCTGACTTCGCCGGATTATAGTACATATGTTTTAATTTCATTGATTATTTAGATTGTGGAACTATAATACAATTCTAAAAATAGATTCAGTTACTTATCTTTCAAAATTACTAAATTGTCGGGACTTGAGTGAAGTCCCGACAGTTCATCTCTTTTTATGCAGTCCTTATATATATATATAAGTACTCAATTGTCATGACTTGATTGAAGTCCCGACAGTTCATCTCTTTTGCAGTATAAAATATAAATATAAAAGTACTCAATTGTTGGGACTTAAAGAACAGTATACGAAAGTAGACCAATGTCGGGACGTTGTTGTATATCATTAGAAGGAAAAATCATTTAACTAATATCAATTTAGCTAAACTGAAATATACATTTTCTTGGAAATTCCCTGCAGACTCTATCAATGTAAATTTTAAACAAATTTAACATAGTCCCGACAACTGCGGCTAAAAGTACAGTCCCGACAAAACACCCTATGCTTCTGTTTATGTTGAAAAAGTGAGCAGAGTTCGTAAATCAACTTTTTCAGTGATATTGTTATATATACTCTTATGATTTTGCCTCTTTTTTATTAGCCAATCAAAACCGCCCAGTGTGTCTCTCAGCTTCTTCCTAGTATGAAAACTATTTTTTAGAAAATCGCAACGTTTGCGATCTTTATCATGTAAAGTAACTTTTGTTTCATCGCAAACGTTGTGACGCCCATCAGGAAGAGGTTAAAGGTAATATTAAAAATAAAAGGTATATAATATGTAACATATTTATATAAACCTTCAAATTATTGTTAATCTGGTACAAATACATAGTCATTTTAGTAACCATCATTTATCAAAAAAATATCTCATGTTAACTACTGATTTACACATGATATTGTTTTGGCACTTGATTATGCAGCTAACACTTGATTATGCAAAATTATTATGCTTATTATAATGGAATATCATGATCTACAAGTCTTAAACATATAATTTTTAAATTCAATCTACTGATTCTTTATTGCAAAAGTGAAAATATTGTGAAAAATATGCCAAATTATAGTGATACTCTTAGAACATTATAATTAATGGAAATGTTTCCTTTTCTGACAAAGGAATAGACCTGAAAAAGTTATATTGTTTAAGATCTATTATTTAAATACATCAATTGAACTAATGAAAAAATTATGGCTATTTCCATTTTTCAATTAAAGTTCACACATGTGATATTATTTTTTAGATTGGAAATGCCTAAACAAAATTATTATAACAAAGGACCCTACTAAAGAAAAACAAATGGGTGACCACATAAAAAACTTATTTTATTTATTTATTCATGGATATTTATTGTTATGTCAATAAAAATATGACTTTTGGATAAGAGTCTTGTGGTGCACACAAATTCAACAGGCATTCATTTTATTATGTCCCCCATATTATGTTGATCACAGCAATATTGAGCATTTTGGTAAACCTGTATCAGGTATTCTAACACTTGACATATTACTTTTCACTACACAATGCTAGTCAATAAGGATACTAATCAAAACCCACTATTTTTTTGGACCTGGTGTCATTCACACAAAAGAAAATGCTATTAAGCACTTTCTTCTTGATTTAAAACATGATACAGATCTTGAGCACCCAAATTTTAGTTCATATGAAAGTACCATTTTTGAGTGCCATTTACATGATCTATATCCAAATGTGCTTTATGCTTGTGGAATAGAACATCTTATTCAAAATTTCAATGAACAGTGTAGGAAAATAAGAGTAAATCTTGATCTAGTAGGGATTTTGAAAGCAGATGTGTTGGGCCATCCTGTGGCAGTAGATGACAAACCTCTATTCAAGCCAATGGCTGTGATGCAGTTTCACAGAACATTAACTGAGCTAAGGAAACAATGGAAAACCTATTATGAGAAGGCTGTCAAAATGTTTGAGTGGGTATATGTAAATCAATTAGTTTGTTCACTGCTGATGTGAATGTAAAAGGTCAATAATGTCATCAGTGAATAATAATCTCCAGGTTTTATCTAGTGCTAGATCCAGGAGATTTAGCTCATGTTGTAAATTTCAGCCATACTGCTCCATCAGGCACAGACTGTATTCACAGGTAATTCAGGATCAATATCAAAACCATTTGAATAATTAGATAAGGATTTAATTGAATCATCATCCTCACTATGAGATACTGAATTGTCACTAGCAACCCACTTTCATTGAATTCAGAATGGACATTATGTACAGTCAATAATGTTATATGAAACATGTGTCAAAAAGTGAAATAATAAATAAATATATTCAACATTAAAATTACTTTATAATAATATGGTGATAATTGCAGAATTATCATCTATTTGTTAAATCAGAAGAATATCATGCATACTCAAAATATACTTATAATACAAAAGTGTTATATCCAGTTTTTGTTCTAGTTAATAATTTGCAGATATAATATGATTAAACTTATTGCATTCTAAATTATGTCTATATATTATATAAACAAAATCCAGACAATACTTAGGAGTGTAATACATATAGAATACCCAAAAATCACAAAACTATGGATAATAACCTCACTAACTTTAACGAGCAATTCCAGCAATGGATTCAGCAACAGATTTAATAATAATTCAATATAAAGCCCCCCAATTCATAAAAAAATAGTGTGTAAATTATTTAATAAATTATTAATTATTTCTTTGGCTACCCAATTTTATCAGTCACTGGGCCAAACAAAGCAAAACCAATCACTCACTGGAATCAGTGACTAATTCAAATTGCTGGCAAGCGATTCAATTTACATAAAATGGTCCAGTGAGTTATTGGTTTTGCTTTGTTTGGCCCAGCAACTGATTAAATTGGCTAGCCAAATAAAAAAAAAATATTTAATAATTTATTAAATTAACAAATATTCTATTAAAAAATAATAAATTATGTTATTTTATGTTTTTATATAAATTTGTTTAAAATAAAATAATTTTTTAAAATTTTTATTGAATCTGTTGCTGGAATCACTCATTAAAGTTAGTGAGGTTTAAATAATACTGTACATAAAATCAGAACTTTTATTCAAGTAAGATAACATCAACTCATGCTCATGACACCACATTATTTAATAATATAATATGGATAAACAAGAGTACAAAATATAGAAAAGTGCAACATGTTACAAGTGACCCACATAGAACATCCTGTTAATTGTCTATAAATGGCCAAGGATTTGGTTCTGTTTATTTATTGCCTATAGACAGTCCATTTATTACCCACATGGAATGGCTACAGCCTATTACCAACATCCTAGAGAATCTATTGATGAAAACAATTAAAAAATTAAAAATATTTTAAGGACATATCTTATTTCCAGGGTTCACATGCTTTTCAACTACAAAATTCAATAGGTTTTCCATATGTTTTACATAGCTATTGAAATATAAAATCATGTAAAACTGTTAACTCTCCATAGGTAATGTGTTGAATAGCTACTTTGAAAACTGGTAATTGGTTAATGCATATATATATATATTAATAGAAATATACAAATATGTACCTAACAATTTCAGAGCTATTGATTACTATATGTAAAGCAAGGTTTAAAGAATAGTCTAAAAAATTCCACAGTGCAGTAATAAATTTGGCAAAAATGTAGCATAGTATATGTACATAAAATAATATTCTTAACATAAGAGAATGTACTGAGCTAATTCTAGATGCTTAGCCTGGAGTTGTTTGTCAAGATCTTGAATTTTACAATTATTGTCTTTTAATTGTTTTTGAAGGGCATGTGCCTTAGTAAATAAATCAATGCATGCTGATGAAACTGCTCTTTCTGACAATGTGTCAGCCTCAACATCAAATAATTTCACCACTTCTGAGACACATTGCTTCTTAGCCTTAATTGCAGTTATCTCTTATGCAACAGATTCCCATTTTCTAGTCTTCTCCACTTCTTTCTTCGCATTCAACTGGTCCTCAAAAAACAGCTCATGCTCCTGTCTGGCCATTTTCACTGCAAAAATCAATGTCTTGCTGATTTCAACATTCTGAATACCTCCAGCCTAAATATAATATATGACCACAATCAAGTTTTCTATCTCTTCCTGTTTAAATGTAGTCATTAAGGAGTATTGGTCAAGCAGGGGTTGCCAACCACCTAACTTACTGCAGGTAATACAGGATTATGGGGTACCTGAAGCAGGTCCTCATAGGGAGTCTGACCTGACTAACTAAAGTTAGGTAAAAATTCTGATCTTATAACACAAAATAAAAAATAAGAATATTTAAAAAGCATTTCACATAGGACCATAAGACACAAACTGATACTTTATACTGATACTGAAAACAATAGCCCTACAATTGTTATGGTAGTTAAAATTTCAAATTCCTTAGGTTTTCCATATATGGATTTTTTTTTGCAAATTAAATAGGTTTTCCAGAAATTCCATAGGCATGTGAACCCTGTATTTCATTATTCAGGACATTTATGACAATCCAGGAAAGTATAAATACTGAAAATTCTTAATTTCAGTATCCTTCTAGGGCTAAATGAAATGCAAGATGGGATACTGCAGTATGGGATATTTTTTATGAATTATTTAAAAAGATGTAAAATATGTTATATTTGATTAAAAAAAATTTTTTTTATATTTAAATAATACACAGGGATGGAAATAGCAGTTAAAAATCTGCTAAAGTCAAAACTTTGGGGACCCATATTCCCTTATGGGGGCCCCTTATACAAAAAATTAATAAAATTGGACACCTAATCTGCAGAACTACTTAGATTCCCATCACTGAATATACTTTTTCTGTAAACATTTTTTTAACAGAGCAGTTCAGAAATCAATTAGCCAGCCTGCATTGCATGATAGTTGTACTTAGATGTTTATCAATATTACTCCAATTTAAATAGTGAAAGATAGGGTTGGGTGTGTAACTAATGTACGCCAGATATATTCTTGATACTGTAGTATCAAGGATGCCAACCCTAGCCATGGCTACATAAAAAGCAGTCTGGTCAATAAGGACTTGTTGTCATTTTTTTACCATGGCAATTAAACAAAAAAGATTTTTAGCCATATTCAATCTTTATTTATATAAAAAAAGTCTCCTTTGTTTGCCAAAAACATTTTCTTGCAGTTCATTGCAGGCCTATTTTTATCTTAGTTACCAAATTTTGTTTGTATCTTAGTTACCAAATAAGGAAGTTTTGCAACTAATCAATGGGAATTGAATATAAATAATATAAATAGATATGTTTAGGCAAATTTATTTTTGTACATTTTAATTTGTGTAGTTAAACAGCAGTCTTTGAAAAATCTACTACAATATTTTTTTACCCTATACACAAAAAAATAATTAATGATATCGTATTATTACTCAATACATGTTAAAATATAATTTAAAAATATATAAAATATAATAAGTCTAAATACATGCCATATTAAAAATATTTTGAAAATTAAAAGAATGTTGAATAACATACTTTTAGCAAAATTACACAAAAATGCTTCTTTAACGTTAAAATTTTTACAAAACAAAATTGAAACTTACAACGATAAAACAAAAAATATTAATGACTAATTTAATTGTTAGTTTAAACAATAATATATGAAAATAACTAATAAGTAATATATTGGAAAGGCTTTATAAGTATTACGTAACGCTGGGAAATATTTCATCAATCGTTATGGTGTGTTTGCACATTGTATTCGTAACGCTGTAAAAATTTCAACTTATGTTTTTGTTATAATTTCAGAATTATATATATATACCTCAATCGAAGACAATATATATATTTTCTGTCTATAGCAATGACTGAATTATATATTAATTATCTATTAATTAGACCGGCAAACGGACCAATATTCAATAGTAATAAACGTATGTGGAGGAATATATCTATATCAATAATCTATTCCAAATTGATGGGGGAAGTTCAACATTAACTCTAAAATTAATGAAATTTATAAATTAATCGATTAATATTGATTGAATCCCCTCTTGATAACGAAACTAATATCGTATATAATGGAAATACTCTCTAGACGTTCTTTTGATCAGTTTGCCGGTTAGATAAATAATATATAAATCAATGGTCTATAGTGTAAATATAATAAATGACATATCGACATTTTAATTAGAGGTGGGTTTCATATTTTAAAAATAGGTGAGGGTGACTAGGGGTGTTGCGTAGGATTGGTTCAATTGAGAAAAAATAGTGTTACGTAATACTTTGTACCAATCTTTGACTAAATATCATCTGTCAGAATAATTTACGATTTTTGTAAATGGTAAAACGACTAGATATACCATGAAGCCGATTATTTTTCCCTAATAAAATGATTTAGACAATATATAAATGAATAATTGTTAACTTTTGAATCTCCATATAGATTATAAAATATTTAAAATATATATAATATTGTATTATACGGTACTTCATGTATGTTCATATATCTTGTATCCTGTAGGTATAAATTACATATTACATTGTGCATATTGTTAAATTCTCAACACGAATGATTATATATAATACTGTTTTTAAAGAGCACTAAATCAATAATTACACATTATTAATCCTTAAAAGTACATTTTAAGGTTCAAAAGTTTCCAATATATGTTTTTTATGTTGTCTAGATCGGTATATATTAACTAAATTAGCACTGAACGCGTAGTTGAGCGTCAGCTGGTATTCATTTGTCGATTTTAATTATACAACAGTGATGATCCACCACTGGTCACAACTTCACACATTTCTTTTACCTCCATAATATCTAATCTCAGAATTATCAGCAATGAAGAAAACTTACGAAAGATTTTTCTTGCACTTACGGATTTAAAAACTAAAAATACAGTAATATCTTGCAGTAATTATCTTTAAAAATAAATGTTACACATACAAATATATTTCTAATGAAAATCCTATTTTGACACATTTTCTCACTAACTCACACGGCGACTGGACCCAGTCTGTTATAGGTTAAAACATCAAAATAATAATTTATCTAGCATCATGATATTATATAAAAACAACTGACAAAAGTAAATTTAAAAGATCGATTGATATTTATTATATATTTAATTGGTGCGATTATACTATAAAAAACAATCAAATCACAATGATTTGCAGAACTTAAAATAGTTCGCAAAAAATTACAAATATTACATAGTAAAGCAAGTTAAAGTCTGATACTAATAAGGCTACTATGAAGTAAAATATGTTATTACATATGCCAGAAATAAAGCCAGGATTACAAAGTATCAGAAAGAATATAATATGTTTTAGAGAACAAAATTAAATTGACATATCGATTGATAGACATAACTGATAAATCAAATCTACATATTAATATTTTTACACATTGAATCTTATTTGAAAACAATTATGTCAACTTAATTTTTAGTATTAATAAAAAACACAAGGGAGGCTTCCTAAACATTGAAATTCAAACCTTAAGCCAAATCAATTTTGAAAAAGATAAAATTAACTTATCATACGTTTAGGAAGAATACATTAGATACTTAAAAGTGGTTATTTAGCACAATATCGATAACATGAGAGATGAAAAAGTAAAGATCAAATTAGACATGAATTAGTAACACAGCCAGTAGCTATTTTTAAATTCGGTTATAGTTTTATCTTGCGACAATACTTCACACTCATTATAGTAAATATTCTATTTAATTCAGATGATAAAGGGTTGATATGAAACAGAAAGCTATTTTGGACATGTCTGTAATGAATGTAATATTTATTAGATCACAAACTGAATATTCATAAATGTGGAATGTGCTTAAAAATATGTTTATGTCCACGGATTAATTGTAACGAAGAATTGTATGACCGAAAGCAAATAGACAGACCGCTGACTTCGTGAGCGATTTTAGTCCATCTTTGAGGCAGATAACTTGGACGTTGTTATCTCTTCATCGGAGTCCAAAAGAGGATAAACCCTGCACCAAGAAATCATAACATTGTACATTTCAAATATATTTCAACTTCGATATACGAGGAACTCTACTGATAACAGTAACATATAAATAATAAGAAATTACATAAATGCTTTAACATAAAACAATATATTTTTATACTTGTGGACTATACATAATTTATATCAAAAGGCTTACTGTTCTGCTGCAGTTGCTGGAATGTGCTCCTCTATCCACTTGAGGTCGTCCTCCTGAAAGAACAAATCCTTTATTATTGAAACTGCTTATCATTTGAAAGGATTGACAATAAAGAAAAAAGTCGACACCTACCGTTGAAGCTGATTTTCTGTCCTTTGTCTTGACCTTGTTAGACTCGCTACTCTTCTTACGAACATCTGTTATGGAGACAAGCCTACCATGATAATTATTTTCTCCTTTCAAAATGAATAAATTTCGCAAAACAGTTTTAGGCTGGTTTTACTTCAATAGTGTATACTGAATTGATAATGAGTTACTAATAATGTATAATGTGTGTTAAAATGTGTATATAATAGACAGATGTGTCATAAATAGATAGTTGTACTCAATTAATAATGGGTGTTATAATATCGATATTTCATGACATTTAATACCTACACATTATCAAATTATGCACTTAAATGTAAACTGTTAGATCCGCCATCTAAGGTTCAACTATAATAAACCAATCATAATATCCTTTTTAATTTAACATATTTTTTAGTCTGAAGAAGCTTTCTGAATTAAATACACGAGAATAATGTGTAGTTTTCTTACCCCCAG
This sequence comes from Vannuccia rotundouncinata, assembly GCA_034780395.1. Classification (NCBI taxonomy): domain Eukaryota; kingdom Metazoa; phylum Platyhelminthes; order Proseriata; family Coelogynoporidae; genus Vannuccia; species Vannuccia rotundouncinata. The sequence goes on along the minus strand of JAUZNC010007783.1, from coordinate 112,389 downwards.
TTGTCATATTGTCCATGAGAACATCCTCATCGTCCATATCATCGGCGTCTAGAACCGGTGAGTAGGCATAGCGTTGGTTATTATTGCTGGGTCGCCAAAGCCAGATAATCACCATGAGGATTACGGAGAAGAGGATGTGCCAGAAGGCCTCGTCCACCCACAGATTTTGCCAGTTCTAAGAGAAGGCACCACAACGCGTGTTGACGATTAAACACTATCGAAATTGACTAATAACAACATTCACGACACGATAAACAACATACTCATTCATTTATATCATAACGATAATAACCTTTTCATGTCATTTGTTTAAAACATAATATTAAAAGGTTACTATAATATTACTATACAAATTAACATATTATTAAAAATGAAGCCGGACAATAAATCTAAACTTCGATATATTTTATAAAATTGTTAATGTTATATCACTGATAACTTATTTTTAATGTCACATACATAATTTATTCCGATAATATACTAATATTAACTTTCAAGTATTTAAAAAAACAAATAAATAGCGATATCTACTGAGAATTTCCAAAAGTTAATTGTAAGTTACCTTGCAAGGCCAGAGTTTTGTGGAGTAGATAGACCAGACCATGAAGACGACCGAAACTAGAAGTAAACCATATAGGCACAAGTTTGTGAGTATTACAACAAGTTGGTACAAATTTATTAATCAACTCACCAACAATGATCAGGATGAGGATGTTGCTGAAGTGACGATACAGGTTGAACTTGACTGTGTTTCGTCGGAGTCGCATCTGTTTGATAGTCTGAATGAGATAGGTGAAGGTCCACCAGCAGATGACTACGTCCACAATCACGGTTGGGATGAGAGCGTAGAGGAGAATTTTAGAGGGCTCAAAGCGGGGATGAAGAACACGAATGCAGCCCTCTGTTAGCGCGCATAAGAAGTAGATTACTCCAATGCTCACCACCTTACGTAGAGCTGGACCAAGCCGTGGCTTCACAATACCATAGCTGCCAGTGGAAGAAAGAAACTTTACTGAGTATTAATACCTAATTAATCAATTTTTCACAAATTTCAAAAACACGTCCTTCTATAAGTTTTCCCAAATAAATTGAGCAATAAAGATATCATATAAAAAACACTATTTTTCGTCCGATTATTCATCGTATGGTCTGGTGAAAATGTCAGATGATAGAAGTCATCTTAAAGGAAATTATAAGAATTATTAGTCAAGAATTAAGCCATATGCCAGTCTTCATCGTTTATGTCTGATCGCTTTATCGAAGCTGTATCATTTTGAGTAATACTTTTTGCTACATGTTTCGGGTTATCAAGTAATGAACATAATACACCCCTGCCTTGAGATGCCCTAGGAAGAGCAAAGGCCAAGTGAGTAAACCTAACAGAAAATCCTAACCATGGTTAGGGTCACAACTCAAGGTCTCAATAAGCAGCGGACCAGGAGTCCTCTTTGACAGAAATTCCTCAACCAATGGCAAAAGGCCAACTTGGTAAATGGAAGACGAACGGTTGGCGATACACACTGAGTCAGACAGCATTGCTTGGGACATGCTTTTTTAAGGAGAAGGAAAACTCTGATCTTAAACCACCACAAATTGACTGACGCAATTTTGCCTATTTACCCATCCATTTAGCTTGAACATCAGAATATATACTTTTATCAAAAATGTGTGGATCTTCTTTTGAGAATTCAAGAAAGACCACAAAATCAAAAACGTCTGTCCGGATCGTCCTCAGCCAATTCTTGTAGTAGATGTGGTCGATATGCTTTTAATCCAATATCATTCATAATTATTAATCCGCCTAAGTGATCAATTCCTTAGAACCACGTCGCTGAGATTTTGTTGGGCTTTGGATATAAAGCTGACAAACTAACAAATCGAAATAAAGATTTTGCAATTTTCATTTACATAAATTTTTGATATTCTTGGAATTTCGCATATAATATAGCTAACATTTTATTGGCTGTGTTTGAATATAAATATGCAAATGTAAATAAAACTTTTGGTGTTAAATTGGTCAAGAACATATATCTCAGGGATGGTCCGTTAACTCCGTCATATTTACACCTTTTTTCACATCCAAAAATATAAAATTCAGAGTCTTAATTTTCGGGCACTGAAAAAATATATTTTGGTTTTCAATTTTAGTATCTCAATTGTAACCTTTTCTGAAAAATTGTTCGACCCTAATTGAGACTAAAAATAAATTATTTATAGGAAATATATATTTTTATACATTTAGTATTCTCTTACCCAATACAAACAACCATGACCAGAAGACGCGCCAGAGTTCTCTTGACACAGGAGACAATCTCGGCAAAAACCACAGAGCCAGGAATTGACTTTCCCGTAGAATTGATCGCTTGATATTCAGCATAAAAGAAGGCCTTTTCCAACATACCAAGCAGGATGACCGCCCCAATCCAGAACTGGACACGCAGCAGATCTCGCCAGAAACAGGCAGAACAGACGAGCCAGAAAATGCCGAAAATCAAATAGACGAAACTCATGATGCCGTAGAACTGAAGTAGACAACCATCAGTCGTATATTAATATCACCGAATAGTCGCACATATATAATATCATCGAATTGGAATTTTGAAGTGATTAAAAATACATAATATAGTATAACAAAACCGATACAACCTTGTCACGTGACTGGATTAACTAAAAAAGTATACTATATGTGTAATATAACTAAACCGCAGTTAATTTAAATTTAAGCAGTTCAGAATGCGGATAAATACACCCCTTTTATTATAGGAAATAACATTAAAATACCTAATAGAATATAATAAAATTATAGTCAAAACGAATTAGCCATTTTTAAAAATACATTAGGTGGTTATTACTATACATCACATATCATTAAATTTATCTATTCATAGAAACCCATTGGACGAAAAGCACATACGCATAATAATAAAATTTAGTAATACTTTATCCTATCTATTGAACCATTTCCTACTAAACAAGTTTAAATTAATTCTTTTCATAATTAGAAAGTTCCCAAAAAATCTGTTCCTCTAAATTTGATTTATTTGTATTCAAATTATTAATCAAATTCCAATATAAATACTTAATTATTTAGTTATTGGGACACGATTTTATCAACTTACAATCAAAAATGGCCATTCAATAGCGGACAAATAACCATAACTGTTTTTCATTTGAACAATAGCTGTAAGTAAAAAAGACATGCAAATAATGAATAGTAAAAACATCAAGTAATATGCTAAACTACAATACATACCAGTTGCTTTAAAATCACACGGCGAAGTCTTGCATTTTATCTGTAGAAGGTAAAGAAAAGCTCCACTGTCCCAGGTTTCCGTAGTTAAACCCTGAAGAAGTGTATAAATAAATTAAAAAAATTAACTCAAACAAACACATCTCTTCACTAAATGATAAAAACTCACTACACAATTAATTGCTCACACAAGGTACCAACTTTCTCATATTCAAATTAAAAGAGGGTTTTAACCATAGTTGGGTGAAAATACTAAATCTGATTTGGTAAATAATTGATAGACAGTTACCAGAGAAACAAGTCTTTATATTGCGTCTCATTATTGACCAGAAAATAAAAAAATTATAATAATTATGCTAACAAAAACTAGTGTAAAATTAATTTCGTTTATTAAAAATAGATTTTTTACAACATTTATGCTACTAAGAATATATTATGTATCATCGACTATATTATACATGCAATACATGATAATGTCCAGAAATTAAAATAACCCAAAAGAAAGATAAAAAAATATCATTTAGAAAGACACTAAAATCAGTCAAATAACAGACCATACCAAAAGCCAAGAAGCAAATGAAAATCCAAACATACTCTATCAAAATAATCTTGTCTGATATAGAATATTGTAAATTTTCACTTACATGGAGACTCTCCACAGATTTAGGGGTAATTGGAGTTTTGGGGGTAGCAGCAGAAGATGTCGATGGTTGTTTCTAGGAAGAAAAATACAGATTTTACAATTAATTGAATTTTAGAACAATTTACAACTGGCTAAAATAATTGTCATACCAAAGACATCAGATAAAATTATTGAATATACTTAAGTATGTTGTTAGCTCCAGTTCAAGAACATAGACAAAATTAACAGGTAGGGAAAACAGGACTACACAAAACGTGACAATCAATTTGTTGAACAATCAGACACAATAGCTCCAATATATTTGTTTTGAAGATGTCAAAAATAATTTAAACTACTATTTCAAGGTCATCCTTCACAAATTATTTAAAATGTGAAATAATGAAAATTTTATTGAGTAACACAGCAATTAAAATAAGCAAAAACTCAAACTTAGCACTGATGGCCTTTATTCTATAAAAGTAAAATCCTACAAATTATTAAATTTCTATTAAACTAATAGAAAAGCATAAATCAGTTATATGCAGTTGAATATTCATTGGCAAATGATACTGTAATCAAAAAATGGAAATTCAATATAAGATTTAAAAATAGATACAAATAATTGATGGTTAGATCGATTTACTTGGAATTTTATCTAATTAAATAATTAATGTAGTGATGCTTCCGAAGCGAATTTCTCAAAATTAGATCAAACAAGTTACCTTGGGAGCATCAGCACGTTTAGCACGATTCTTCTTATTAGTCTGATTGGTAGTTATAGCCATTACCTTTTTAGCCTGAAAATATATAATATAATCAGTAATTTCTATATTTACATAACATAAACAATTTTGACGGTTTCCAAAGAGAGAAATGCATTTATACTTACCAAATTAACTTCAATTATGTCTACATTTTCATACTAAAAGAAAGAAAAAATAAAAGTAAATATTAAATGACTTAAAAACATTGAGTTACGAAAAAATAAACAACAATTAGTAAAATTAAATAATTCGTAAGAAATAAACGACTTTTTAACTATAACATAATTAATTATTCAAATTGATGATTTTTAAATATAGACAAAATTGACTGTTAATTAGTAACCACAATAAATTACAATAGAAAAATTATACTTATATAATCTCTGTTACATTTATAACACTGCAGACATTTGATAATGTTTTCATTTGAAAGAGACTTTTCAAAGTGAAATGACATATTTATTTCAATTAGGTGTATTAGCTTGCCTAGTAGTAAGAGTGGGTAGCTTTAAAACTTTATATTGACGATTTTAATAATTGACTTCATTTTATCTGTTTTGCCCTCACCATTTTTGAAACGTAATTGTAATTTAATTATGGTAAGCGATAAAATTTTTTACTGCTTAATTATTTACTTCATTTAATATTCCATATTTATGCAAAACTTACAATTACAAAGTTTATGGACTTATATACAGATAAACAAAATAACTAACTTTCAATATTAATTATTCAAAATTTTTTAGACTTACAGTTAAGGATATTGGATGACCACATGTAAACACAACAGGTTTCGATTTTTTGTATTGAATCACCGATTTTATATTTTTAAATTGAGAAATGTTTGGATATGTGAAGTAGGCGTTTTCTCGTCCCTTAAAATGATACAAAATATTATATAGAAACCAAAGAAGACATATTATATTTTGAAATTGGAACAAAAGTGAATTAAAAAAATACAAACCACATCCATATTATAAAATTCATCAGCACATTCTGAAATTTGAAGCATCCACTGGATTTCTATTTCTGTTTTCTTGGTTGATTTACAATCGACTTGAAAGCAAAGATATATATATATATATACTAGCTTTACTAAGTGCATTATTATAAATGTACCACTTACTTGTAGTATAGATCAAAGTATTGTTATACATTATCTTAGAATATGAAGATAATGACAGGGAGTTATTCTAAAAATAGAAGAGACCTTGTATAAACACATTAACACTATAAATGTCAAAAAAAATTATTTGAGGTAAAAGTTTGGTAAAAAAATATTATATACAACTGTTTCAATCTGAAAACTATATTATATAGTATATAATGAACCCAAATAAAATTCATCCTTGCAATGTAGTAATTAAAGTGTTTTTTTTATTCTGCTGACAATGAGCTAAATAATATAGAAAGTCTAAAATTACATTATACAAAACCACAAATACATTAAAATCATGATTAATTATAACAACAATGAATTATATAGCTACAAAAATATTAACACCTCTAAAAAACATGTTTTGCATTGTGTATCAAAATAACAAACAGTTTCATTGATTTTTAATGATAAATTTGATATGAGCTAGTAAATATTTTATTAATATAGTAAACAATAATTAATATTGATTACTCAATCCTCAATTTTGAACAGACATGCTTTTTTGAATTATAATAACACTGCTTTTATGGTTTGTTTCCTATCTTTCATTGGAAATGTCCTTTTCTGCAAGGGTGACACACACTTCACAAAAAACATACTGACAAATTTCATATTTTGAAAAACTTCTGGACATAATATTGTATCTGATTTGTTTCATATTAACCTCTTCCTTATGGGTGATTCAACAGTTGGGTCATGAGAAGTGAAATATATTTTTGACTAATATATTATATATATAATAGATATATGGAACAATTTTTAATAATTAGAACATTTGACTTCCAAAAATATATTTACTAAAAAATATTGATTCTCATAGTGTCCCATAATTGCATACTCCTGATATATCATGAATTATAAAAATTCTACTTTGTATTTATTTTAGTTTTTACTTTTCAATTGTTTGCAAAAAATATACATATTTATAACACCCTTCCAGATATTTTATGTAATTGCATGAGATTACCCCAATTAGTTCAATACATATATTAAACAGCCAAAATAAGTTTGGGCAGCTGGTATATGTAATGGTTTTGCAAAGTCTGTCCTATACAGACCATAATGACATTGATTATTTTTTAACTCATTTGTAGATATTTATTCTTTGCATGATATTTTAGCTTTCATTGTCTGTATTAATTTTATATTATATAATAAATATATATTAAACTTTTATAATAAGAGAGAATTATTTCATAATTTTATAAACTTGTTTACATAGAATATACATCTTAAAAGGGAAACTAGTAATAGAATTATAATTTTAACAAATAATTTATTTGACTGATCTATGCCCTTATAAATATAGAATAGTGAACTGCATTTGTATTTATTAAATTGTGTTATTGAATGGAAAGTTAAAATGCAGAATCAAATGTTATGAGAAAGATATGCAATATTTTATGTTAGTACTTTGTAATTATAAAGGTATTTCAATTGTAATAGTATTATAAAATTGTTTATTCAATTACAGACTATAGTAAACTTTTTGCAGCTAAAGTGTTATGGAAAGTCTATTGTAGTGTGCAGAGTATAAATGTGTGACAGACAGGCAGAACATTATCCAATCATATCCAAATTTGAAATAAATTTGGCTAAATTTTATTTAATATACCAACTGGAAATATGCATACCTGTAAAAAAAGTGTTAGTACAGTCTACTCCAACTAATCAGAACAGGTAAAATGCAAACAAATTTGTACTAATTAGACAAAAATCAATTCTTAGTGGTTTTGTATGTTAGATCACCAAAACAATTAATTTAATAGTTGCCCTGCAACTTGGGTTTAGTACTTATGATAGATAAATTAAATCCTCAAAATTAATATAAACTAAATGTTTGTAATGTTTAACTATTTAAATATGATGTGTGGACAACATTAAAAATTTCCTTAAAATAAGCTAAAAACATACTCTAACATTAGCAAATAAATTTAATACATATTTGCAAACATATGAGGCAAACTTTAGTGGTAAAATTGATTATAAAATGTCAATTCCATGCAATGGCGTTAGTCTGTGTTTTTTAATGAAAATTTGCATAACATAATTAGTCATATTTTGATAATAAAATTTTGATATCATATTTTTATAAGACTTGTAACATTTACAAGTTGACACATTTATCACTTGACCCATTTATGAGTTGACTTGTTTATGATGACCTGACTCTAATATATTAGTTTTAAATTGCTTCTAGACCCAATCAGTTAGAGACTTTTCATAATATTATGATTTAATTAGAAGTTCTCAATTGGTCTGGACTTTTCATAATATGATAATTTTGAGGTTCATAAATAGCTGGGTCCCTAATTGGTTAGATCACATTAGTTTTATAAATTATTGAAATATTATTATGTAAATTTATTACTCAACCACAATATTTCTTAAACTAAACAATTTTATATCATTTGAATATAATATGATGTTAATAAATGTGTGATAAATATATATTAATAAAGGTGTGTGAAATATATTATAGAAATTAGGCTGTGTCAATATTAGTTATTGCAAGCAATATTGTATAACATAAATGATTTAAATGTGTCTATTATTTATAAGTAACTCTTTTTTAAATCAATTAATCAAAACATAGTTATGAAAACCATGTCCCAAACAGTTATGAGCTGTGTATTATTAAGACAAGCGTCAGAAAATACAAAGTTATATGCATTATTATCAATATAATAAATAATTTGCATTGGAAAAAAACAATAACGACAAAAATTTACTGGTTTTAAATCCTTTTTCCAATAACCTTGTTCTGGTAAAGTAAAAACGTATTGAAAAATAAATGTATGAGCCAGTAATATCGATATGAAAAACTTTAATCGCAACATTGTTATTTCTTCCAACAAAAATTTGTGGTCGTCAACGGCAGGTTAAAATGTGTAAGAATTTTTGACAAGTAATAATACAAACAAAAAAATTTCATTGTTGAAAAATTTTTATGAATAAAATATTATGTTTTTTCATTAAAAATTGTTTTATATTGAATTCCAGAAACATTATGTGAGTCATAAAATTTAAATTAATATTACTTAGCTTTATGTGTAACGTGAAATATTTTTTATGTATAACCTGGCATACTATTTTGTTCAAACGTATAAAATTCAAACTCAAATAATACGAAAATAGTAAAGTCTCAAGAAAAAAAAACATGATCAGCAAGTGTTAGCACATCCACATATAAGTCTTTTCGCAAATGCGTAGTAGATAAAAGCACTTCAAATTGCATCCGAAATTTCAGCACAACAACGCTTATACCTCATAATTATGAGTTTTTAATAGAGACATGGGAGTAGTCCTTAAATTTGAAGAGGTCTTAATTGATGCTGATGTCGCTAAAGGACGTAATATAATTGGATACTCAGCGCAAATGAAAACAATTCAATTCTTCATTGTATTTAATCTTGGTCGTTTGCTGTGTTCCCATAACGATATCTTATCAAATAGTATTTCAGAGGTGTCTATGTCAGCTTCGGATAACAGCATATTTTGAAGTTGACAAGTCAGACTATAAAAATAGTACCTAAAAGAAAGTTTTAACGCTTTTATGATCTAGTATAATTATAAACAGTAGAAAAATGCTCCAGGTCATCCAGAAGTATGAAGTAGGAATAGGGGAGCTATAATTTCCGGATAGTCTTCAGGATTATTACCACCGCATTTTCTATGAAGCCATCGATATTTAATTAGTTTCAATTAAATCATACTTTTCGCAGCCAACACTCAAGCAATATTTGAAAATGGAATCTTTGGTATCGCAAGATCTAAACGACGAGTTGCAATTCTCATAGTTACTGAATACTCTGAAGATATCGATTGCAATTTGTTGCCATTACAAATAGTTTTCTTTTAATTATGACTATATTTGCCGAAAATCCATGGAATGCTTCCAGAATATTACCCCAGCTATCAGTGGATTGTCTTCTGTCGAAAAGTCACTTATGATAAATCCGCTAATTTCAGCAAGTGGAGAACGAAATTTTCAATGGTTTGACGATTGAAGACCTAGCTTTAATGTCAGATGACGTAAGAACTATTCAATTACTGGCTATATTACATGCATTAGCACAAAGAAATGACCTCTAATATTCCAATTGGGCACATTTCCGAAAAATTTTATAAGCTGTAATAAAAATAATTATATAGAAACATGTTTTTTGTACTGTAGTTTCGTACTGTAAAATGTTTATTTGTGCATTCTTTATATATCGATATGATAAATAGTTATTGTATATACTCAATTAATTATTAGTTAGTGATATAAATTGTAGTTTATAAATGAATATTTTGTTTTATATACAGGCTTGATCAACAAGTATTGACCAATATCTGTATAACACAAATAACATTATTATAAACACTTTACCAAGTCCACCTTACAACTTTTTAAAGTGTGGCCAGTTGTCAATACACATATTAATGTATAGAAGATTAATGAAAAATTTACAATGTATATATTAAACAATATAGTGTTGCTCTTATGATGGTAATTAATTTCAATAATTATTTAATATTTATATTAACTAAATTTTAAATCAAATAAAATTTCTGATTTGTTGAATATTTTAAAATAGAATCAATCTACTATAATCCTACTATTTTGGTTTATAATAATTTCTATTGAACACTCTTTATTTCACTGGCTTATCATTTAGACAGCAATGGACCAATAAAAATCTTTTACTAATTGAGAAGTTACATCATGTCATATGTATATATAAGCCAACGATGTCTCAAAATCGTCACATAATACAACACCTTTTGCGGTCTTTTCTAAAAGTGTTTTTCCTGTTATTTTAAAGACAAGAAGGCTTAAAATGAACAAACTTCTACTATTCACTTTATGCGGTAAGAATTTCAATTACTAAAGCATTTAATTTTGCGAATAATTAAGTGTAAAATACTAAACAGTTGATATCATTTAGAGTAGATTATAACTTACATTGTATTAAAAGAAGAACACCCCAATAACTTAGAATTAATCATAACTAATGTAGAATAAATTGGGATTATTCTGGTAATATAATTAAAACCAAAGTATAATTAATACCACCACGTTCCCTATATAGTCCAAATATTAGTTAATATATTAAGAAGAATACATTATAGTCTTATATCTTGTTGGTATTCTCGATATTTTTCTATGGAAAAAGGAAAAAAACAAAGAATATAGAGCGAGCGACAAGAACCTCACTCTATGCTAAAAGCGCTAAAAAACTGGAAACTCTTTTAATCTATATATCTATTTATTTCTATAAATCTAAATCTATATCAATACAAAATTCATGGGAGTTATTAATGCATTATTAATGCATTATTAATGCTCCTATATTCTTTTCATAGATAACTACTGACTATGATTTGTCATATAGTTAGTTATAGTGTGTAAATTTTGTTGCTAATTATTTTTAAAAGAGTGAGAGTTCTTGTCGCTCGTTCTATATTCTTTGTAAAGAACTGTCGTTCTATATTTTATGATTTTGTCCTAACTAATGTGTTGTGTGATTTTTAATTGTAATATTTAGTTTAAGTTTACAATATTCAGTATTGTGAAAAAGTTTTAACTGCGACAGTCTTGATCAATGATACTCATTTTTTTTGTTATGAGCAAAAAATAGCTGTCAATCATTTGAAAATGTTATTAGTTATTGATTTTATCTGTACTTATGTACATATAGTGTGCACAATTAAGTTAATATACTAATATTATCTATAATTGGTGCTATTTTGTAGGTAACATGTAATTTAAATTTTTTTATGTGTTTACAAAATGTTTATTTGTGGGAAAAATATTTTAACAAAAGCGATATTCATTTTTGATACAATTTTTAAAACATAAAAATAAAATATTTAAAATAATTCTTTTAAAAAGATACATCGAATATAATTGAATGAAATAATCATTCCTTCAGATTATGTATAAATAAGGAAAATTATTTAAAAAATTGAAAATATAGCTAACAAAAATGATTTATTTAAAACAATATTTTACTTTCTTAAGTTTTAATAATAATTATTGTTTAGAATTTAATATTATATAACTAAATTTGTTTAAATGCGGACAATATAATATACCACACACAAATATTTAATAGCAATTGACAGATCCTGAGAATATTCTAGATATTTTAGTGTAGTACCTTCATAGATGAATCTGTCCATCATATTTTTTACAATATTTTTATAATATTATTTTTAAAAGTTCTCTTTTTGATGACATCAATTGGAAGATTTATGGAATGGAACCGAAAAGGATTTAGCCATTTAAGGAGATGTCATTTCTATTCGATTACATTTTTGAAGGACAATTTAATTAATTGTTGTTATTAAATTAAATTAAGAATTTGGAGCTATTAATAATTGATCAAAGATTTTTCGAGAATTAAAAAATGTCATTGACGCAATCATGTTTTGCGTATAACAGTGCAAATCATGAATGACATTCCGAATATGGAGATATATTCATTGGATTTGGAATTCAATGGGTTTAAATTGGAACTCTAATGATTTTAAACTTAATTATGATTAAATTCATTTCGAAAAAGTTGCGTTATATAGTAGAATAAAATAAATAACTCTTTGTTTAAAGTAAATTTATAATATTTAAATAGAATAATTCACAAAAACTTTGAAAAATGGTTTACAAAAAGTGTATTTAGAGTATTTGGCTAATGTGATGTTAAAATTGTTAAAAAATAATGGTTTTAAGCTTCTAAAACTTATCTAGGGCCAATCTAGCAAACTAAAAGACTAAAGTAACTCTCCCGATATGTTGTAAACGACAGTCAAGGGCTTTCTTATTTGGATTTCTTCACATGTAAACTGCAGAATACTACCAACTAATATTATTAAGACGAACAAAACTATGTTTAGTTTATTTATAAAAATAAACTTTGTAAATTAAATCAATTAAATTCAGGTGAAACCAAATGAAATCAGATTGTTAAAAATAAATTCAAAAAACATTTTATCTAACACAATTAATCAATAGGTACAATCTTGAGGTTAAAATCTTTTAAATATAATATTATCAAATCGGACCTATATTTGTTATTAACGTAATTAATATTATGAGTTTCTAACAATATTATAAACTGACTTTTATAAATATTTCTTAAATTTCGGTAAGTCTATGATTTATAATAATTACATTACAAGAATTACTTTAATATCGCGCGTTTTTACAAAATATATTCTATTTAGTTAAAATTTGTAATGTAATAGTTAACAAATTTACATTTTTTCAAATCGCTCATATAATTAAATTATTGACGAATTTTTAAAAGACGAAAACAATAACTGTTTAGTTATTAAAAAACATCATCTATAACAATTAACATAATTATGAACTAAAATTAATACTGTACATTAATTTCTATTCTACAAATATATTAGTAAAATAACTGGTAAAGAATAGCTGACTGATTTGACACTAACAGAAAAAATAAATGGTTCAAATTTAATTATATGACACGAAATTATTAACAACGGTATACCTATTGTTAAAGAATAATACATAATTAATTATACTTTTCAGAATATATTTCTAATTATTGTTCTTAATTCCACACTGTGTATATTCAATTTCCTAATTATATATAACAGGAAATAATTCCATTGCGCTCCAAATAATATAAAAATTATTTTATATTCTGCATAGATGCTGAAATGTCAAAATTTGTATAACCTGAATAAATAATTCATTGTAAATCGGAATATTCCTGAAAACAATAATGTAATTTACCAGAATTATTATTTAAATGTTGTTTTATAATTTCCAATGATTCAGCAATGATATCAAAGAATTTTAAAAACACAGTAATCATTTAATTTAAGTGAATTATATATTTTTAACATTAGAATATGTGACATTGAGTTTTAATTAGCGTTTTTAAACATCATTTGATTGAAAATCGTTTTACATAATTGACTCTATACTGTTTACAAACTTCTCAGTTAACGTTTAATAGAAATAAGAGCTATAGACATCACAAAAACCTCCCTCGATATTAATCGCATTTCTGGATTGAACAAAGTTCGATGTTGTTCTATTATTTCAAACAGTCCCCGTAGACTTTTCTTTTATTTTGAAGTCTTTTAACTTTTTGCTAAGTCCTATTTAAACTTGTCTTGCCATAAATATATAAAATGTTATAGAGATGAACAACAATTTTAAATTAATTTAAAAAATCTGAATTTGTATTATTTTGTTGCAGAAGTTAGTTCTATAACGATTATTATCTTACATATAGAGTTAGTAAAATAATTCTTCTCTCAATGGTAAATAAAATTGGAACAACTATCTATAACAATTTGTTGATAGTTGACGACTAAATGTTTTTTCTTATGAAACTGAATTGTTAGTTTTGATAATTATGTTTAATCAGTTAATGTGTGTTTGTCTTACGATAACACGATTTAAAAAACCCGTCATGTTGATTTTAGAAATTAGATTTTGTTGTACCAAAATTTTGTCAAAAAATTCAGAGCATAAACATATTAAAAACAATTTTTCGCTTCGCTTGCAGTCAATATTTTAAACTACGTTTCTTGTTTTGTAGGTAATTTCTTAGAAATAATTTTTTAAAACATCTATATACATTTGTTAATAAAACTATTCTTTTTGTGATATTTCATATTGTTTTCTGAGCTTAAGATTATAAATGTTTTTTATAGTTTGTAAAAGTTATTTTTCGTTTGATAATATAATGTTTATTTGATGTATTATATTTTTAAAACATTAAAACGAATTTTCCTTCAATCATAAATATTTTAATATTTGAAGTTTATTTTATTTTATTCCGTGTTTAAGATTGGGAGGTTAAGTCGATTGAATTGTAAAGTATAAAAGTAAATAAAAATTATTTCATTTAGGTAAATATTAAAAATATGACCAAAATAAAAATATCTTTATAATATGTATATTCACAAGTATAAACGTAAGCAAATGGAGTCTAAATTGAATATTGACTTAGCTTTCGAATATATAAAGAAGATTTTCTAATGGTAATTTTTAATATTTAAAAAAATAATTTATACAATGTAGTCCATTAATTGAGCTGAACTTCATTTCTAACAGATATTTTACTTTGCGATGTCGAAATTCTATATTATTGATAGGTAATCAGGCTGTCATCTGAACGGCTATTCCATCCGAAATATATGTAGTGCCTGTTTAAAACTAAATACACACTCAAACTATGCACTATATGGAGTGATTGACTAAGTCTAAATGACTCGCACTACAAGGTCAGATCACACATTAGGTACATATAAGCTGTATAAGCTGTAAAATATTTTTTATGTATCTAGGTTATTATATAGCTACTATTTATTTACTAATTAAAATATTGTCGCTTAATCGAGACTTCGGATAATTCGGACTTTTAGTAGTCCAGATAAACCGATGTAGACTGTATTGTAGAAAGAAATTACATAAATAATAGATATTCTGCGAGTCTGATATTTATGGATAATAATCTCCAAAGCGCGACGTGAAGCGGCGAGGTTGATTGCGATTCTTAAATGTGAAATACGAGTAGAATATCTGATAATAACCTTTAGACATGTTATAGAGAATTATGAAAATAAATTATATCATAGAAGTCCTAAAAATGCCTATTGGAAGGTTATATACATAAAGAAAATACTATTTTTTATCCTGATGGAAGCCATTATATATAATTTTTTTTAAATTAGACATTTCATATTTTCACTGATGCAAATTAACCTCCCAAACTATATATCACTGATATACCTGGCTGCAGTATTTTATTTTATCCAATTAATTTTAACGTTCTTTTGATGAAAAAATATCACTGGTTCGTCTACATTGTCACAAAAAAGTTGCTAAATTAAAACGCAGTATAGGTAAACAAAATACGAACGATACAGCGATCACAAATATTGTTGCACCCTCTCCGTCTAACAATAGGCCATATATCGGGAGAGCTTTTCGCTTGTTGTTTTAAACAAAGCATTGTTAGCAAAAATATCTCTTTGGTATTCAGCGACGTGCTTGACAACAATAGATCGCAGTGCAGTGTTTAAGAGCCAAATAAATCCCAGAATTATTCTCCCCTATCACAGAAAACACGCACACACACCTGATTCACTGGGTAAATAATAAACCACAGGAATCTGGAATTTGTTTTGGAAAAATTATGTGGATTTGTGAAACATTGGTTTGGAAAATTGCGTTTTCAGTTTAATTTGCGTATTAATTTATTTTCAAATTATAGATTTAAATTATCGATAAAAATTAGTAAATAATTTCCATTTATAATATTTAAAATGAAATAAATTGCTGCAATTATTTGCTTAAAGTCTGATACGCTTATAATTTGGAGATTACTTTTTGACATGTGAATTCGTATTATATAATATTATCAAACTTTTAAAAAGTATTTTCTTCCCAAAAAAAATTTGCGGAATTCTCTTCTCAATGATCGAAAGTATAGTGGCAGCCCACTTTCAATGGAACATTTATTCTTTCCACAAAAAATCATTGAGAAGAACTTTGGACGGACAAAACCATTTTCATTAAGCAAACACTTAGTCTCATATTCACATTGAAACATCTCGTGATGCCAAGAAGCAGGTCTAGATGTCCAAACAATTCATTGTGAAGATTCAAAATCATACATCTAGAATATTACAATTTATTGTCCACTAGATAAAAATTAGGGACAAAGTGATAAACACTAAGTCGAAAGTTTATAATTTTTGAAAGATTATATTAGGATGATGAAAGACATTGTATTTTGCAGAATTGATGGACTATTAACATTCATTTTTAATGTTATGAAATAAGTATCCAAATTATAAATATAAAGGTGATGCTAATTAATATAGGTATAGGTAATAATCCATTTTTGCGAATTGTAATACATTTAGTCGAGGTAATACATTTTTTATTAAATGAATATTCCAATTTGAAGTAGGTACTAGTTTAAAGTTGTTGGTCCAACTTCTTCTATGTTGTATATATACGAATTGCGTCACCCGACGATTTGAGTTCTTTGGTCAGGAAGGCGATTCGTCCGACGAATTGGGTTATTTTAAAAAGAACACAATCCTTCCAAGTAGGACGGAATTCGATGGGTCACTTAATTCGTCGCCAACATAGACACGTTAGGTTAAAAGGTTAATTAATGTCGTATTCTTACAGTATTGAAAAATAGGATATCTTATACAGTGTTCTGAAAAAATTAAAATTTGTTTAGTAATTTTATTTGTTATAGTTATTTTTTTTTAATTCTTATAATTAAGTAGAAATAAGAATGATTCGTATTATCAGCCTAATTTTTTTTATTTCGTGGCTATTAAATTAGACGATATTTAGAAACCCTTTATTGTCTTACTTGGTAATAGAAAACAAAATAGTTTGAGGCTATAAATGATACAAAGATGAAGAAAGTGAATTTTCGTATTAACAAAGATAAAATTTGTAGAAATTTGTAATAATATTTAAACAAGGTGAGAAAATGATGTTATATAATATACCTAGTAGTATCAATAGATATATTTATTCATGTCATGCAATTTAAAATAAAATTCTGTCTTTCAGAAATTTTTATGGAGTTATAATTGTGTTTTTAGGAACAATGAAATATCCGCTACTTCATTGCTTATGTTAAAAATTTAAATTGTTCGGCTCATTTTTTTATAAAACTCTTTATAATTTAAAACGAAGAGGAAAGATATGAATGATGTTCCAACATAATGTAATATAAAATTACAATTCAAATGTAGTTCTCTTTTCTTATAAAAAAAGGGTCCCTATAAAGTTTGCTGCTAACACGAAAGAAATTTTATATTATAAATCTAAAATATATGATGAGAATTCTTGTCCACATTGATGAAGAAGTTTATCAGTAATGTAGAGCTTGTTGCTTTAATTTGCTCATTTGTATATCACTGCTCTGGAGAAAGCCAAAAATATTATAGAACATTTTTTTAAAATAAAGTTTCACGAAATATCCAATAATCTAATTATAGACTAACGACTAATATTTTCAGGAATGTGTGATATTATATTGCAATATTAAAGAATACAAATGGTTTCTAGTGAATTAATAATTACTAATGAATAAAAATAAGTTCCGACGTTATGTAGCGGTGAGCTGTTGTTTCCACGTGGTGTTTAAAAAAGATATTATAGCATTTATGTTTTCTTAACCAATAATTCAAATTGATTAAAATCTTGATTGTCAAATTTGAGATATAAAAGTGATTTGTGTTAAAATTTAAGTGAAGGTTTTTCAATTTTGTGATTTTATTTGTAATTTTCATTTTCAAAGTCACTGAAAAAAGTATCCTTGAGAAATAAAATTGTTAAAGTTGTAAAATATTTGTGTTGTGCTGAAACTTTTTAATTTTGATAATTGCACAGTGATATTATATATGTATGAACCTTAAATAATGCATGGTTTCTAATTCATATAAATTCTATCGTCAACCCATCCTGGAAAAATAACAAATGTCATTAATCAGTATTTAAATGCATTTCATTCAGACTTTGTTTTTTAATTTGTAAAGTAAAAACACAGCTTTATGGAATTATTCTGAGTTGTTTTTGACATATCATAAAAAAAATATAGTAAAAGAAATAAAATTTTCTGTTATACCTATCGTCAATAACAATTTGACACGAATAGAATTGACACATTTCAATTGCCCGCTGTCTATAAACTTCTTATTTTTAAAGAGTTGTTAATAAAATCATTTGTAATTTTTTGCAATATTTAATCAAATTTAGTAATGTCAGAGTTTTCGAATTTATATATTTAATTTTCGAATTTTTTGAATTTTATTATTGTTATTGATCATTATATTTTCCATATTTTTACAAAATATTTCTTACCTATTTCATTAAAAAGTTCTTCAAAATAGGTCTCTCTATTTGTCTGCTGTCACCCCATCGTATATTGATCATACTTATTGTTTTCCATTTCAGCTGTTTTTGTATGTCTAGTTATCCCGACATCAGCAAGTCCTTCTAGACAATATGATTGGCTTCAAAAATATAAGAAGTAAGTGAATTACATAAGCGAAGATTTTCTAATTATAGAGGGTATTTTCAGTTAACTTTTATTTATCATTAAAAGAAATATTTGTTCAATTTTTTTATTTTAGCTCTTTAAAAAAATTGAACAAATATAAATGACACCATGGATCCTTTTCGTGTTTGAAAATGGTTGAAATATATGAATACGTTTAATTGGATCAAACAAGACTGAAACAATTTACTTTAGACAGGAACTTGGGAATATATCTTAATTAATTTAAAAGGTGGATAATTTTGTCACTAAATGAAAAAGACAAGATATCTATAGTACAGAAAATGAATTATGGAAACTGTCCTGTCTTCGTACAAACATTTTTAACTAGTGAAAATTTATGTTGACGTTTTCTAATTGTATAATAACGACGACAGCCGAAATTTCGGATACATTACTTATTTTCACCAACATATATACAGCAAATCGCAACACGTAAATAACGATGCAATGGTGATACAATGGTGCCGGAATTATGGAACTGATTGATTTTACGGTCGTTCTGGAGGGTGAGCCCCCGTTGGGCAAAGTTACAGTCCTGCCAGGGAACGCCGGAAACCTGTGTCTAAATGGGAATCTATATTTATCACAATAGATGCATTGACTGCAGAGTGGATTTAGAGACTTTTTATGCACAAACAAGAAGGAATTTTTGGATAGGATGAAGAAGGAGCTACATAGTTCTTAGGTTTAATTTTACAAGGGAGTGTAAAACTAAAAAACGTATAAATAGCGTCTTTGAAAACAGATGAGAAAACAAATAGTAAATATTTTTTAAACCATTGTTTGTTTGTTTGAATCATAAAAGGTATAATTGTTAAACTTACTTAATAAACTATATACTGTTCAGTAGAATAAACTTTAATTTGCTTATCTATTTATATCAATAGCAATTTAATGTTACTACCAATCAATGGAGCGAAGCAATTAAAAAAAGGCGAAATACACCAGAAATAGGTTTTTGATCATTTAAATCATTGACGCCTTTTGTGTTTTTGAAGGTTTCACAGTGCATTTTAATAAAATCTAAATATATATGAATATATATATATATACGATAACAATTGAAAATATTTCAATATATAACAATTGCATTTGTAATCAAAATTTAGAAAGGAATATTTTAAGGAATAAATTTAAGCAATATAACTTGATATTGAGAAACAATAATAATGCGATTGTTTATTTAAATGAGATGAAATTTATCTAATATATATGGCAGACTGTCTCAAATAGGCACATAATAAAAGAATACAAAATGAATAATAAAAGTAAAATAAAAATACTATATAACGTAAAACTAACCACTAATTAAAACTACAAAACAAACTAAATTAAACTTTAGTATTTTTCTTTTAAAATTTAATTTGGTTTGTACTTTAGTTTTTATTAGCAGCTAATTTTATCACAGATGGAGTTTTTATATTACTTTTATTTTATTAAACATTTTCTTTTGTAGTGGAATGGAATTTGTGGTCTAAACAAAAAAGTGTATATATATATATTTAGACGAGCAAAAATTAAAGTATTTAGTTAGTTAATCAAAATATATTTAAGTATTGCGAAAACATTGTATGTCTAATATAGGTAAAATAAATTAATGATCATATCAGCTCTCAAAAAGAATATCAATTTTAACCGTCCACCATTGTTTAATTTTAGTTATATAAAAATAATGACTATATTTAAAAATTAGAACTTACTTCTATAGCTATGCTTATGTTGAGCATTGTGCATCAAGTGAACTTTGCGTGACATATTGAGATGGTATAATTTGATTTCTGGGTTATTGAACTGAGCTAATCCGATAAAAATTTATCCATTTACTAGAAATAGAAATAGTTTCACAGAAAATTCAACCATGGCTGAACAATTGAATCTGATAAAACTTTGTATATATTTAGAATATAGCCTTAATCCTCTCCTTCGCTGATTCCTTCAGATTAATCATAACAAAACCGTTTCAAATATTCATTAAATTTTTCTACATTATGCATTATCTGTATAAATACGAAATTGGTTAACGCCTATTTTAATAAATTTTCGCTTTTAAGATTAATATTATTTATTTAATAATAATTAATTCAACAGAAAATTGTTATTCAAAGCATATATATATATTTAATTTTATTACATTAATGTACATTACAATAACATGTAGAATAGGGATTGTAATTGGTGTGTTCATTATAATTCTATATTAATGTACAACCTAAAAATTGTACACTTTGTTTTTTAATTATAGTATTTATAAGTTATAGAATGAATGAATACTCTATGAGAAATAAACTAAATTCATTTGAGTCAAAAATAAATTCAGATGATTTAATTGCACTAAATTAGACTTGGAAGTAAAATATTGTTCAACATATATTGATATAGGTAATCGCGTTTAGTGACATTAAAATGTGAGGAATCTACTGAGTTGTAATATACAAATATAAGTTTTTCAGATAGATTACATATTAGGTAGGGTATATAATGATTATATTTGAAAAATGATTTATTGTAAATTATTACACATATAAGTGAGATTGGAAATTAAGTAGGAGAGTTGATGAGAAAGGTATCGACACAAGGTAATATGAAATGAAGACGTTAGTGATTTTTAAATTTTCTAATATCCGAATGTGCGACATTTTCAACTGAATTTTATTGATATAGTAAAAGTTTTAACAAATAGAAGATTGGCATAGTCAAAACATACAAAATCGTTAAATGGGCTTTTGATTAAATATATTTGTATTGTAATACATTTGGTATTCATTAAAATTAATTTTAAATTAGAACTACACTTTAAAAGCTTACAAATTTGAAAGATTGATTCTGCGATCGATGATTAATCAATAATAGTCCGAGATCCCTGAGGGTGCAAAAAAGTTTGATACTTTTATTAAGTAATATGATCCATGGGATGATCAAGTATGTAAGTCTTAGTTGCAGAAATTGTACATTATATTTTATGACCATTTTAGTGTTTTTACATATTAAAGAATAGAAGAAATTTATATGGTTTTCACCCAATTTTCATGAAAATTTCTCCAATTCTTTAATATGGAAAAACACTAAAATGGTCATACAAAATAATGTACTATTTCTGCAACTTAAGACTTACATAATTGATCATTCTATGGATCATATTACTTGATACAAGTATCAAAACTTTTGCACCAAACATTTTGATTAAAACTCTCTGGGAACCCGGACTAATGACGGGATTATGACGGGATTTAAAGTTTTAAGGTTTTTAAGTGATTTAAATCATATTTTTATATTATCTATGGAATATCAGTTCAAATTTTGATTATGAAATTTTGCGATATAATACAGCTTAAAGTGCAAATGACGTATAAATAATTCACTAATTATAAGAAAATAACGGAGAATTGATTTATTATTTTGAAAAGAAATTTTTATAACTTCTACATAAATAGAATAAATAGTATAAATTAGTATACCATTATATTCAATATAACGTTATAGCTATTATTATCAATTCATAATATTCATTTGACCTAACTTACAACATTTATATTATGATAATATATATTATTTATTATAATACATTCTAAAATGCCTTTCTGTTGATGAATTAGAATTTCTAAGAAGAAATATATATTTGAGAAAAACTGCAAATGAAAGCCATATTATTTAATATTATGCGACCGATATTAATAAATAATCCAATGAAAAATTAAGTGAACATATTTAGGGAATAAATGGGCGTCTACAACAGCTTTGAAATATATGCCGCCGATAATGTTCACAGTTAACAAAAAAACGTAATTATACTTAATGTCGGCATAACATATACAAAGAATGTGAATAACGTTACGTATAAATTATCCATTGTTTTACATACTCTGAACATCATTTATCTGAAGGATGATTACACATAAATCCTATCACTTTATGTAGGAGTAAATTTATTTTGAGCAATGAAAGATCATATTTATAATTATTTATATTTCTAATCGTGGTGTAATCTTTATTTAATAAATACAAAATTAATGGCGTCTGTATAACATAACAATTCATCATATCCTATTTTTTCAGTCGCGCTTCTCAAGATGAAAGCTTCAGGGAAGCAAAGCGATGGTTTCCAGTAAAGGAATGGAAGGGTGGCATCATGGAAGTCCGAAAGAAGTGGTTTCCGGTCAAGGAATACAAAGGAGGGATCATGGAAGTGTAACAGGACAGTTGACTAACTTACAAAGCGCCCTGCACGTCACCAACGTTTGATTTTTCTTGAATTTGCAATACTCTGTGTTCCTTGCATTGTTGAAATAAAATACAATTCAAGAGTTATGGGTGATGCAACCCGTGTTCTCTATTCATTTACTTTTTACTTATCAGTCGCCATTAATTAATACGTATTCATGACTTCTTTATATTGGGTACATTTCCTAGATGCTGTACCTATCTTTCCTGTATAAAATATGAGAACTAATTTCTATATATTATACTTAAGATCGCTGTTTTATTAAAATGTCAAATATTGTTACTTATGAAATAAAAATAAAAATTTACATCGATATTTTATTAACATGATATAATTTTTTTGTATTGTCTTTATAATTTTTGAATCAATGAGACATATTTAATATATAATGACTAACAATTGACTCGAATGAACAAATTTATAAAAAATATTTTCAATCATGCTATTAGTTCAATTATATTACATTTTTAGAATACGAAATTAATAGTTTGAGTTTATGTCAGAGGGCAGTATCAACAGTAAATTTGTCAAATATTTAGTTTAATTAGCATATTTAATAAAAGTAATTTAAGGAAGTTAGATTGACGTTAGACAAAATATTTATTCAATATTATTAAATTAATAAATTATACGCAACAACAATAAGGCAAGAAATTCTGAACCAAAGTAAATGTCAAATAAAGTAATTTCAATTAAATATCAATTTCACTAAAAAGTATTGCAAGTACATTAAAAAATCTCAGAATATTTTATATAAAAATATATATTCGTATATTTTCGAAACTTGAAATTTTCTCTATATATAAGTTTTACTGCACTTAATGATATGCTTAATTAATTTGATACGAAAAACATTACGTAACTTAAATATTAAGTCAAAATGTAAAATAGAAAATATCAATTATAAATTTAATGTAAGTATTTAAAATATCAAATTAATATCAGTCTGTTAATGCATTATCATCAGTAATGAATTCTTAACACCAGTTCTTCCACTTCCTCAAAATACACTTAGTGTTCCAATTTTCTACTATATAAGCTCGAATTTATAAGAAAAATGAAATTTACTACAGTAATAAATACCTCCATAAGCCACGTCCCAACTGATTTTGATTCTGACTTTACAATCATAATTGCTAGATATTTATCGTTAATTTCAAAATTTTCGTAAATATTTATACACAAAAAATTATGTTATAAAGATAATGGATGGTTTATATATTCTTTAAAGACAGATAAACCCTTGTTATTATCTTTTATAATATATGCAAACAAATTATTATAGTTTGAGTTTTATTTTTTATATTTTCCAAAATTTACATTTTCATAGAAACTTCTCACAGATATTAACTTTTAGAAAATTTAATCTAATTCAATCTTTTTTTATAATTTTCACAAATTAATTATAAATTATTTTATACTATGCATAGACAGTATAAAGTCAGCTTTATAATGCATAGAAATTCGTGTAAAATTGCACATTACAGTGCCTGCAGAATGGAATGAAAGCCAAATCAAGAAAAAATAATCATGTTAACATAATTATGTAAAGATTTAAGGAAATACAGAGGTGCAAATATTGTTAAAAATACTAAGTTGTTAAGGCTGAGGTATTTTAACAGTATTTGACACAGAAGTAATTCCAATAAAATTCCAATTAACCCTCTTAGATATACCTTTTTTTAAATATTGATATTCAAATTTTTTGCATAGCTAAAAAAACTCTTTAATTTGAAACAAGTAACTAATAAATTATTGGATGTATTGTAAGTTTTTACTTCTATAAACATGATGCATAAAGTTGAAATAGATATACTTTAAAAAAAGTAAATAGTCTTTATTTTTTATATCTAAATATTAGTTTTTCAATTTATTTATTCATACACTGGAAAAACTATATAGACATCCAGCTTTCTTATACAGCCAAGTAAAAACATTGATATAATAGTAATATTTCCCTAAATGTCATCCTTAATTACATTTATCTGAAATAAAAACGGCAAAAAGACAAAAATGGTGAAATGATGTTCGGCCCATAATATTGCACATCAAAATATATTATTTACACAAACTGTAAGTTCTTATTCACCCTTATTCATATAATTGGTCTTTATTGTCGTATATGATATATTTTTTATTATTATTATTAACAAAAATGGCAAAAAGTGTTCAGATCTTACGAAAATAATATCTGTTTTGAGCTGACTACGTTTTATGGAAATTACATAACATGGAAAAGACGGTGGGAGTGTAATAAATATTACATTACGTTAGTTATAAATTATAAAGTTGTGTCCTCTAGGTATCAATTATTTAGCGATTATAGTAAGATCATTTTGACAATAAGTTTCTATAAAACGTAGTTATCTCAAATAAGATATTATTTTCGTAAGAGTGTTACTAATACAGCTGAGTAATGACAAGTATAGTACTGTCACAATTTATGGTTTATCAATTATTTTGTGGAATGAGCTTGTGGTACAATCTAGATAAATATTATTACGATTTCTTTAATTTTACTAATAACAAAAGACTATATTAATATGTCCTTTATTACGTTTTATTATTATAGCTGTATAATTATGAAAATTGACGTATAAATTATTCAACTGAAGCTATTCTAAATATTTAAGCATCAAAACTTTTCAAAATATAAAATAGTGTTTAAATGATATTCTTAAATCCGTAGTTTCTATACCAAATTAGACACCTGACAACGTTTTTTTATAAAAAAAAATAATTTACATCTTTAGCACATTTGCAATATGTATAGGCTGTCCGGGAAAAAGTGCGCGATTCTATGGTTTTCAAATAATATTTATAAATAAACGGACGACAACCAGGCAGTGGAAGGTCTAAGTCTGCTACCCGAACATTAGTTGAAGAAAATTCTTCCATCACAGTACGACGAGTGGCTGGTGAACTGGACATACCCAAGACTGCGGTTCATGAAATTATGTCGGACGAGTTAGAACTCATTTGGTTTCAAACTAAATGGGTTCCTTACACATTGAGTGAGAATAATAAGGCAGTCCATGTAGCCCGGTAGCAAGATTTACGGGATTGTTATGCACCAAGACTAGCTAAGTCAAACCTTGTGACTGTAGATAAAAAAAAATTTACTGCCGAAAACTACAACCACGTAATGTTATAGGGTGCTGGTTGAGTCCTATGGGAGATGGACAAAGATGACAAACTGGACGACGATCAAATATGAAGAATAAATTCTTGGCAATAATTGCTGTTTCCAAAAGAGGTACCAGTTATGTTGAAGTGTTACCACGGAATGAAAACATTAATGCAGAGAGGTACGTCCAATTCTGATTCGTTTGGAAGAAAATATGCTTTTCAGCATGACAACGCCAGAACCCATACGACCGGGTTTACAACAAGGCATATTGAAGAAAGAAACATGAGACTCATGAGACAGCCCCCCTACTCACCCGACGTTAATTTGTGTGGCCGAGTTAATTTTTCAAAGGTTGAAATCAGCCCGAGATGATTTTGAATCATTGAAAGATGTTAACCAATTCCTGTCAGAACAACTTCCAACGTTTACAGCACGAAGAATAAAGAGGGCATTGCAGGAAATGACGCAGCATATGCAGAAATTATTGACAACGAAGGCAGTTTTGTCTAAGTTGTTTTATAGGAACATTGTTAATAATTGTGCTAATAATTTTATTGTAAAAATATAATAAAAAAATGTTATTTTGGATTTAACGCGCATTTTTTCACGGACAGAATATATTTTGAATTTTTTTATCAAAATCGGTAAAAGTGCTGAATAATTATACTCGTCCCCATACCACCTATATGCTAAGAAGAATTAGAGTAATAAGGAGAAGACTAATGACGAAAATTTGCGAATTTTCAAACTAAATATTTCAAAATCTGTAATAGCTAGCAGCAGGAAATTTGGTTTCCTGATTAAGTCGATACTGAGCTACTATAGATGCACTTAGAATTATTTCCAAATATCAAACCGTTTTATGTAGCTTTGAAGAACCGTAGAACCGTATAGGTGTTACAAAAATACCCAGTTTGTTGAGGTTTCAAATATCTATACTTACAGTGTAGGAAGCGCGTATATATGCTATTGAGCATAGAGAGCTAACAACCTACCATCGTAAACTCAGTTTAACTAGTTCCTGTGATCCTTCCTTACTACTTTTATGTAAATGACTCAAAAATCTGTTTAGAAAAACTGTTATGTGTCCTTATTTGGATAATGCTAAAAGTGTACCGATATCAAGAAAATGTTGCTACTAATTTAATGTTTATTATATTTCTATAATTGTTCCGTTAGTTAAATAATTCAAATAAGCGGATTTTCGCTCAGCCATAAATAAAAATGTATTTTAAATACATTTAAATATTTTTTGGTTTTACCTTTACTGTCTATCTTGTTCTCCTCTGTTGGGAATTCGCTTGGAGATTTCCGATTATTACCTTATGAATTTATATCTCTAATAATGAGCCACATCATCACATGTAACAAGAACTGACAAGGTAGATTTTCATTCCTCTGGCGACACACACTGTCATTTTAAATTTACTTCGATATATTATATACTTAACATATTTTCATGGTTTTCTGCGTTTTTGATGAACAGTTACTAGGGGTCCCGCTTGTCGTTACGCATATCCATAATTTAAATAAAATTATAAAAAGATAAATATAAATCTAACGATACTCCCGTGAATTGAATTTTAGATTTGTTTTCCACGAAATTTGAAAATATTCACGTTTTTTTCACTGGAGAAAAGATTAGGCTGATTTTAGTAAAACAAATCAAAATCAAAATCGAAAACTAAATTTGTATTATATAATATTAAAATATCAATTTGATATTTAATTTATAAATATGGATTTCTCGACTATATAAGAATAAATTTATGTTTTGTTGCGTTAATTAATTTTGCAATAGTTGGCTAACAGTTTTTATACTTTTCTTTATACATACAGTTTTTAATCAAGGGACTTTAATAATACTAATTACTATTATTGCAGAGTTTTATAATGGATATATTTGTTTTAAATTATTTTTAAATCACGGCAATATTTAAATTTTAAAAATATTTAAGATATCGTAAATTTATGAATATAAAATTATAACAAATTTTCTATGAATTGTTTTTAATACATTTTAAATGTGTAGGTGTTGATTTTTTGGGATAACAATTTAAGCAATTGTTATTCGTTTTTAATAATATTCTTATGAGATTAATAATTAACTTGTGAATGACATTTGAACGAGACCGTGTTTTTAGATTATTGTGAATCAAGTTATCCCTATGTTATGCTTAAAGAATAAAAAAACTGTAATGGGTAAGATAACATATACAAATTAAGTGTCTCGTAAGAGAACATATTATACGTAACTGAAAAACATAATGTTGACAACAACAATTTCCATTCATTATAAGAATAAGATTACAGTATTATTTTACTCGATGCAAATAAACTAATTTACACGGCTCAGTTTTTTGTCATTATTTATTGATAAAATTATCCACTCCCTTTTAGAAATACATAGAAACTACACAACAGAAAGCCTGCATTAATATTCTCAATTTGAACAAAGTCCCAGAGGAAAGTATAGCTCTGATTTTACAAAATTGCTAACATCGATCTTTAATAATAACTCCAATATTACCTTGTTCGTCTATTGATTAAAATACCACACACAAAGAAGCCATATTAATAGAAAACGTATAATTACTTTCTATAATATCAAAATTAATTTATTTTATGTTATGATGAACTATATACGCCTACTTATGGCGTATTTACACATTATAAAAAAATAATTTGTTTGATAGATTAATGAGATAGGTAATTAATTTAGAAAGTATAGAGAAATTTCGCTTTTATATTTTACACAATTTAATTATTTAATTAAATAAATATATTTCAATTAATAAAATACATATCGAGATACATAAATAAATAGTTTTTTATGGACTTTGCTTTTTTATATAATACTCTTAGCTTTTACTATTTACTTCAATCTTTTACATTTGTTTAGTGTTCATACAAATTATAATAAAAACTAGCCAAACATTAGTCAAACTATTTGCTATTTTTTATTCATACGTTTTAACAATTAATGGGTAGGAAAAGAGAATTCTTCAATAAATATGTCGAATTAGGTAGTTATCCAACTAATTGTAACTACATTTATTTAAGATTTCCATAATTAAAAAATAAAGAAATTAATTTACTTACAAATTATATATCTGTCAGAGAAGAATAAATTTTATTCCATTATATATATTTATTCTAGTTCATGCTTATAGAGGACATTATGAAAAAGACAAATAGAGTACATACTTGATTATCTGATCATGGTTTTGACAAAAAGAATCCATGAAAGGAATTTACAGAAATAAACTTTGAAACGATCTCACAGCACGCTGAAATGTTGCCGTAAAAGATTTCTAAATATTTTGAAAGTCATTGAGGGAATTTTCATTTCATGAAATCTTTTGTTTCTCGAGATATCCTGGCGGAAGTTTGTCTCAATTCCGGAGGACAACGCTGGGGACAATGACACAGACTTGGCTGCTGGTTCCGATCAGGAGTTACTTGATAGACTTCGTTAATTAAACAGTGATACCACGAAAGAAGAGATTGCTGATTGGTTTGATTCAAACGATACCGATTACGAACATTTCAGTGAATAAAGATTCATTGAGTTCGTCTAAATTACAAAAGTTAACGATACGTAAAGTAAAGATAATGAACCCGAACATTATCTGTTTACCCAGTATCCCATATCGCCACACTGCTAGCATTTGACTAGAGTCTTACTTGGCTGTTCTAAAAATGTTCAATCACATCAACTGCAAATCTCCTTTAGAAGTGGAAATTGAACGCTCGAAAGCGAATAATCATTCGTATTTTTTTTTTGAAAATAATGATTCAAGTTGATATTTTGTATTTGAACTTTAAAATAAAATTCTCCATGCGCTTCTTTGCTATATTCACAAATGTCATTGTCGAAAGTAATTTGTTTTAAATCAACCTCCTCGGTTTTCCGAAAGACCAGAAATTAGTTTTTGTCCACCTGTTCGGATATTCGAGGTTGTTCTGTATTGTCAAACTCAGCTAATTAGTATAAAGGATCTCCCAATCAATTTAATATAGTTTAATTTTATTATATATAAAAAAATATTCCTACAAGTATATTCCTATAAAAAAAATATTCCTCAACCACCCTCCGCACACATACGCATAAATATGTATAAGATATCTCTAGTTATATATTTAAATTTAAATTTATAAGATATATATATATATAAATAAATATTTTGTATACCTAAATGTGGATAAGTATATATATATATATATATGAATATGAATGTAGATTTTATAGATGACATTTAAATATGAAATATTTTAGAGGAACCTAGAAATTAAATATAGAAAATTGACCGTTTTATATATGAATAGATATGTGTTGATACTTCAAACGTAATCATACATACGTGAATCATAACAAACGTATTCAAACGTACATACGTGAATCCTATCCGTACGTACTGCATTGATTTGGAATTATAAGTCCTCCATATCATCAATTTTTTTTATTTACTCATTTTTCCTTACCTCAAATCTAGACCCACGAAATCACAGATAATTGAGTTTAATTCTTAAAAAGGGTACATAGTTGAATTTTTAAATAAGTAACTTTGCTCAATTTTTCATTGCATAAAACCTTTGAAAAACCACAACTATAAACTATTTTTAATATGAAAGTGTTATTTTACTTTACAAACTAGTATCAGTTTTTTATGAATTTAAAAATATAATAAATTTCTTTTCAGAGTAATTAATAAAAAAAACTATTATAATATATTACGAGTCAATACGTCACTT
The DNA here is from genome assembly GCA_034780395.1 of Vannuccia rotundouncinata. NCBI lineage: Eukaryota > Metazoa > Platyhelminthes > Proseriata > Coelogynoporidae > Vannuccia > Vannuccia rotundouncinata. The sequence continues at coordinate 81,417 of JAUZNC010007783.1, read as the reverse complement.
CATTCAATGAACACATTAAACAAATTTATTTTTAATGTTGTTTTAATTTGTTAATAAATTTAAAGCTATAGTAACAGTCATTACCGCCTGTTTCAAATAGTATTACATTTTTAAATTAATTAATTTATAAAATAGCTAATTTCCACAGTATTTACTAGTTCCACAGAAGGAAAATTTTCTTGTAATTTAATTTATTAATATTTCTTGTTATATTTTCAAATTGTTGTTGATTTGTAATCTTTCTTTTTATAATGAATGGCTTAATATGAAATAAAAATATAATATTTTTATATATTCAATATGTTTTAATGTGCCTGTTTTAATACTAATTATACCTAAAAGGAATACAGTATATCTTAACAAAGAATTAAAATTAATATTATGAAATTTTGGTTATTAATCACAAAAAAGTTATTTTAATTATATATTAACTGACATAACAACAAAAAACCTTTATTTAAAAAAAATTATCAATCAAAAAGAATTAAGCAAACCTTCTCAATCATTATTGTATAATATAAATTGTTTGATACATCATTTTTTCCTATAAGAATTATAGCCTTCAGAGCTTAATTTAAGTTATAAACAGATAAGAAATAACAAAATTCTTTGATGAACAATTATATATATATAATTTCATGAAATTCCCATTATAAAGGTTTATATATATATATATATATATTCTTTAATGATTATACAAAAAATTCAAACTCACTTATTTTTACAAATCTTAGACATATTTAACATTATTCTAAATATTTTTTCCAATTTACAAGGTATTACAGAAGTCACAACCCATAGGGACATATACAATATCTGCTAATATTTTGGAATATAACCTTGATTTGGATTCCTGGAATTTCCAAATACAGACATTCTTAAAATTATCATATGATAATCTGTTATTGTTTTACACATTATACATCATTATAATAGACAAAAAATTAATAAAGCAAGAAAGAGTGAATTTAATTTTCATGTTTGGATGTAAAAGTGCTTCCAACAGATTTATCGCAGAAGAATTTAACCAACATCATCTAGATAGATGTCCAATTAATCAGCATACTGTGGGGAGGTTAGTCAAATGTTTTAAAGAAAGTGGAAGTGTCCATGACAGTTGATGTCCAAGAAGACCAAAAAGCTCTTCCAATGAAGGAACCTCAGCAGCAATTTTGGATCATGTTTCATTGAGCCCAAAAAATGGACAAGAAGATTGTCATAGGAAACTGGAGTTAGCATAAGGAGTATTCAGCAAATACTGCACAAGAATAAATTTCATCTGTACAAAGTTTCCTTAAATCAAGAATTGCATGGAGATGACATGGACTGATATTTACAATTTTGTGAGTGGTTGCAACAATACTTTTATTAGCATTATTTTTAGGGATGCGTCAATATTCCATTTGAGCAGCAATGTGAACTGTTGTTACAATTCACACTACTGGTTCAGTAACAATCCTCACTGGATGAAGGCTACTCATGTCCAAAATTATCCAAAAGTGATGGTGTGGGCAGTGACATTGGATGAATGGTTACTGGGACCATATTTCTACAACTTAAAAGCAAATGTGTCTGGAGAAACATATCTTCAAATGGTTCAGACATTCTTAGGGCCTATGCTGGATGACCTTCCACTGGCAGAAACCCTAGATGCATGATTTCAACAGTACAGAGTGCTAGCCCACTTTTCAACCATTGTGAAAGATTTTCTGAATTGTGAATGCATGGATAAGTGGATTGGTCAGTACAGTCAAAGGGCCACCTTGGTCATCAGATTTATCGCTGCTTGATTTCCTTTTTGGGGGACATCTCAAATCAGTTGTGCATTGCCAATGTCCAAGAAATATCAACAAATTTAAAAACAGAATCTGATTTGTGAGTGCCAAGATGCTTAACCATGTTGGAACATCAATCCAAAAATGTGTACAAAAGTGCATTGATGTTAATGGTGAACAATCCGAACATCTACTTTCATAAACATGGAAGGTAAATGTAACATTCTTAAAATAGCAGATTTTATCAAATTATGTTATTATAAAAACTTAAATAATATATTTTGTATTAGTTTAGTTTAGTTTAGTTTAGTAAATGTATAAAACTGTGACTTATTATAGTTTCATACATTTATAAATAAATATGTATACTATAACTCTCACAGTCATATTTTTCTATTTAAATGAGTATTACTATTGATAAAGTAATTTTAAAAAAATGGATTACTAATTGTGATTGTAAATATAATCCAATTTAAAAAACAACAACTAATATTTAATTTAAAATTTTGAATCATTTGAATTATATACTAATGAAAAAAGGTAAATACCAAAAATTAAAAAATATTAAAATAAATTCTGAAATATGAGAAATGAAAGAATTATAGAAAGTGAGTTTTATATTACATAATTATTTGGTTATTTAATTTATTGTCAGCAATCCCCTAGTTGGAAAGCCAAACCAAATAGTTAGCACAATTTGTGGCTCTGTGTCTATTTTAGTATTTTCAAAAGTAAGGATTATCGATTTTGCTACTGTATCTGAAGGTTGTACATTTTTTCAGTTGTTTATATGAATTATATGTCATATAAATATACAGGTAAAGTACAACATGGTGAAATACTTAGTAAAATTTGAGTTTTATATTTTTTATAATGTGCTTCTCAGACACACTCAACCATATTATAATAATCATTTGCTAAATTTGTGTAGATTTCTATACAAAAATATGTTTATAGAAGTTTTTACACACATTATATTTTATAAAACAAGTAATTTTACTCAATATTATAGTTATATACTTCAAGCAGAAAATATAAAAAATAAATATGGTTTATATATGACCATTATATGAAGGTGAAAAGACAAAGAATATTTGCAACCAATTACTTGTATATGAAAGATGCATAAAAGTTTATTGATTCTAGAAATATAATCATGTGCTGAGTGAGTCAACTTTTTTACTGTCAAAAAATTGTCATACCCATCAGGAAAAGATAAAACATATTCTACATTAGTTTTCTACAAAAAAAAAATTTTTTACTTATAATTTTTTCTATTTTAATACAATTGGCTTTGTTTGTTTAATTTATTTATAAACTCATTTCATTTGTAATAATCTTACTACTGTACTTTGTGTATTTTTCTACATTTACACATTGATTGTCTTATTTTGTGGTTAAATTAAGTGAAATCCTCTTAATTTACAATATAAAGTTCTAAGTAGTTGATAATTAACTTTGAAAAATCTAAAATAGATTGTGCTTTATTGCTGATATAATTTATCAAATGTAAGTGGACGAATTCTATGGTTTTTATAAATTGTGGTTTTATTTGCTGCATGTATTTGCTAAACAACAAATTACAGAATTATAAGTCAATAATATTATATCCTTTTGCAATAACGCAAGTAATTTGCTTATATGCATGGACTTTCTAAATATCTTTAAATATCATATATTACTCAAATTAATAATTTTTAAATTGACACCAGAGCTTTTGTGAACAGCTTATTCACATAATCATGGGAGAAAGACATTCTTCAGAAGAAATGGACACATGTATATATATATATACAAAAAAGGAGTTAACATCAATAATGAATTTAGATATATCACAATTAATATTGAAAAAACCTGAGTTGAGATTGTACATTACTCTAAGAAGAAAGGTTCCAAAAGGTATTCAATCAATTAATATTCAATTCAACTTGCTACCTTTGGGTTTGAAGGCAGGGCTTCTACCTGCTCGTCTGTCTGTTTTCTACTTTTATCATATATTTTTTATCATCATTTAATAATTTTATACTTATTCCTTTTATTATGTAATGCATATTTATCTTCTAAACAGTATATACTCTTAAACAATCTTAATAGTAGGTACACTGATTAATTCTCTGATTAATTGTATTATTCAAAATGTTTTCCGTTGTTATTATTTGAATTAAAATTATATTTCATACAATCGTTATAAAATCTATTATATAATTTGTTTAATTATTAAACATATTGATGACTCCAACTATTTATTCACAGATGGCAACTGAACACATCGATTTGGGCAGTGTGTCCTCATCGCAAGGTTCAGGAAGGAATGGTTCTGAATGTAAGCTTCAACTGAATTCTACACCCACATTCATCTTAATATACTTTACTACCCCCCTCCGGCTCGCTTCCTTCTTTCTAGTGGTCGCCCTGCCTTACTTAACGACCAATCAGACGAAGGCTGCCGCCATTGTCCAGCGACCACTTCCCACGAGCCTGCAGAGTGATTTTCTACCCGATGAGATTCTTCTGGCTCTTACCAAGCGGCCCATGCCAGGGGAGGACCTCGCCCCACCGTCAAGAATTCGGCCCCAAGCGAGAGCCTCGTCTGTCTGGAACTTCTCTAAGAGACGGGACAAGCTCAAGCATTTGACTGATTCGACAGCGTGTGTTTGTGGAGCTGGAAAGTGAGGGACACAATTGCCAACCTTCAATAAAAGAATATATTTGTCTTCTATTCTAATTTCAATTTAGACATTTTACTAAAAGTTTTTGTTTTAGTTAAAGTTTTATTGATGCATTCTTCTCAGGGATATCTCCTTTCTCTACGATGTTCCACCGCCTGTTAAGGAAGAAGCTAAACCTAACGAACAAGACCCCTCCTCGCTCAGAGTACAACAACTTTACGAACCTAAAAAGGCTGAAAAACCAGTACGTGGATTTTTTAGATGAATAATTTTTACATTTACAGAAATAAAAAATGCAGTCTAAAATCTTTGGTACGATATCCTAGTTTAATTTCTATGGTAAAACTCTAAATAAACTCAACAACAATTTTGATGGCCTTTGAAAATCTGAATTGATTTTAACTAATAAATTATTAAATTGGGATTACACAGTATGATATCAATTAAATCTTGTAACTTTTATGTCATCTATTTCCTTCACATAGTGTTATTAATTAGTTCCTCGTCAATTCTGACTATAGAAAGCTAAAGAGTTACCTGAGGTAAATCTATAAATAATATGTGTAGTTAATTGAAATTTTTATTTAGCGATCTAATAATAAGTCAAACGTGATTACATAAAATTCTTACATCGAACTTTTTCAATATCAAAAAGCTAAAATAAAAACAATTTCATTCAGTACAAAATTTTCTCTAAAATAAACTTTTTTCTTTCTGCATTTGATGTATGAGTGGGACTCTTCTATTAGTACTCCATTATTATAATGGTTTACTAATTAATCTCCACTACTCCGTGTACTCCCTTCTCCTGTTTATACTTTCTTAATTCTGAGTTGATTGATTCCAGGAAGTGCGCTTACCGGACACCCTGATCCCCGATGAATTTCATCTGGTGAAGAGCAGAGGTGTTATGGGACTAGAGTACCATGACGAGTAAGTGGACGCTTCCTTTTTTGTATCTGTGGAGGAGGAGATGAAGAGCTACTTGCATTTGTTGTCGAGGGCAGAGAAAGAATTTCAATAGTCGAATTTATTTTACAATTTACCATTTTGATTCAGATTTTATTTTCTATGATTCGATGAATAATTGTTAAATATAAAATTTGTATTTTAGTGATTTCGGATATAAAATATTGTTTGAATTAAATATATACTCCAATGAAACAGCTACCACATGGTCTGTGTTTTTGTTCGAATGTTTCCAAAAGGATTCGATTATTTCATCAATCAAAAAATCCTCAATACACCAGCTAATAAATATCATGATTAAAAAATGTGACAATGCATGGAATTTAAATTTGTTCCATATATATTGTATGTTTATCTTAATTCCAATAATAAAGATATTAATTATTATTGTCTCTATATTTTGTTCATTTGTGTCTATATATTTTTGTTAATTCGGTGCATTTTGTGTAGGTGTATAGTGTTAGTAGAATCTTCGAATTTTAAGTATTCAGTTTTTACAATAAGAATTTAATAATTTTATTCACACAAACAAATTCAATCCACACTCCAATGAACACAAATTAATCTCATTCATATTTTCAATTTTAAGTATTAAAACTAAAATTATTAATTGTTGCCTACACATCATTTCCATGGATATATTTTTGAATGAATGCACCCAATACTTCAATTTCAGTTTATAGTATTTAATTAAATATCAAACTCACTCACCATATATATATATATATTTATATATTTAAATTAATTCGTTATAGTATTGAGCAAGAAAATAACCAAATATAACGTAGAATTGTAGACAGAATTTATTTATTATAGCGATAAACAAAATTATGACGAAGTATGAAACAAAGTATAAAATAGTACTTGCGTGCACTTTATTACTGGAGGTATCGCGAATAATCGATTTACAATACTGTTTGAGAATAATGCAGTACTTCTTTCCGTTAGATTGTGAGATGTTTTTTAATTTAATTGTTTTTCTATAATCAATCTTAAACGGATATGACTATCATTCAAAGGATATTCTCCTTGCATTCTTGCAACCGCCATCTATGGCTTCACCGATTAGGTTCTAGCCACGGGCTCTGTTAACTGATATAAAATATTCGAAAGTATTTTATTGAGTATCGTAAGGAAGCAGTAATTACTCACGCGTCACCAACATCACTGGTTTTTTAATCAAATTGGGGAGCCCACCCTCCTCTTACAATCCAGAGATTCTCTCCTGTTCGTCCAATTTAGTTTTGATCTTGGAAATTGATCTGATTGGGAACGCTTGAGATCCTTCCTCTTTTAAATGGAATTGATAAATTTAGGCTGTATTTTTGCAGTTGCTGTTCTATTTTAGCTGTGATGATTTCTTGAGAAATATCTATATTTTAATTTATCTATTGAGATAGATTTTTAAAATGGAGACTATATATAATCATTAAACTTAATAATTGTGATGTAAATTAACAAAACTAATTATTTTCTGCTTATTTAATGAACTGCACTGTAAATTTTAATTACTTATATCCAATTAAATAATATTTACATCAAATTATTTCCAATCTTTCCAGAAAATTTACCACAAAGACTGAGGACCATGAAAAACATCTCGTCGTGTTCCCCTCGATGTAAGTTGTTCAACGAATTTTACTAAAATGTCGTGACGAAAAACAACTTCAGTTAGTTAATAAATTAAATAAATTTATCTTTGAAGAATGCCTTCAGACGAAACGTTTGGAAATGTCTGTAAATTATTTTATTTTTAGTTTGTTTGATTTTTTGAAATTAAATATTATTACATAAGATGTTATATTTGAATTATTTTTTTATCAATTAATTAATTAACTAATCATGTTTAAACTATCTCTCAAAATCGTAAAATTTGTTAATATGACCCTGTATTCACATATTTAATAAAACAATTTACAATCGTTGAATGTATAACCAATTGACATTATTTTAATTAAAGCGTACTTCAACTTACAATGAACGAAAGGGTAATAATAGTACAGATTAAACACCAATTTCACTACAAAAGTTAACAGTTGTTTAATTTTTACTGGAGATTCTTAGAATAAATTTAATATATTCTAATACAAACACTATGATCTGGTCATTATAATATAAGTTTAAAGTTGGCAATGAAATAGCAACAACAAATCGATCCAGATGTGATTGCTGAACTGGATCAATTGTCGACTTCAGCTGAAGTCTGTCTATATATCTGATAACATCACAAATGTCGACTAAAAAGGATTAATTTCAACTGTAGTCCTGGACTTAAGTGCTATATCGTCAAAGGGGATCTATTTGTATATATGTGTATACGTTTAAGCTTCTTTGACGGTTCGGTTATATTGGCTGAGCTGTCCAACATCACTTATGCACGCAATTGGAGGGGTTGATCTGTCGCGAAGGTTTTCAATATTGCATTCATTAAAGTTAATGAATTAGATCAGGCGATGTGATCCTAATGCTTCTGTCTTAATTAAAGTTGATCTCTATAAAAGATTTAAAATATGGATACGTGTAAAGTTATAAATCAAATATTTCAAACAGAATTTATTATATTTCAAAAACTTTTACAATTAAATAATGTTTTGAATTGTTTTGATTGTTACAATTGTTTTGAACGAATTTAATTATTCAATGTGTTGAATATTTTATAGATTTATAGAGTTCAAATTATCAGTATAGAATTTGTCAGATGTTGTGGTGACCTTTCTAACTGTTGATGAGAGGATAAAATGGCGTAACAATTTGTTAAACTTAACCTCCCATATATTCATTGTTATATTTAAATATAAATGTATTTCCTTTAGAATGTCATAAACATTAATTTGCTTACTTGTATTTTTCACGATTTCGAATAATCCTTTATATTTATTTGCGACAAACAAAACGTTATTCATCCACTTTTTCATTAATATTTTACAGTGACTATAAGTGACGGCATTGCCGTATTTCCACCCCCCCCCCCCTTCCATATATTTCAATTTTAAGGATTTCGAGTCTTATAGTTTCTACGTTAAATAATTTGGTAAAAGGCTTGCTATAAGAAAATCTTACTGAAATAATTGCGTTTTCTTATTTGCGAATAAAAGATATACCAGACAGAAGTCTGCTTCAAAATATTCGTAATTTAATATTTTAACGAGTAAATTATTATTATTGTAATACTGATTTATTTATTTATACCAAATTTTTGAAATTCTGTGCAATCAGAAAATTATCTTATTAATTATGTCATTATTGTTACATTAAATTGTAAATAAATTATAGTCAACTTTTATATTTTATTACATTATCGTACATACTGATTAAGAAAAAGCTCTGTGCAACCTTGACTCCTTACTTTGTTTATCGTCAGGAATCCTGCGAGCCGATTCGAAGTGATCCAACTTCAGAAGACGATGGACACGATGTTGGAGAAGGCAGGAGTGGGAAAAGATCTCGAAATCTCCGGAATTACTCAGATACACCGATTGCTGGACCTGGTTAAGAAGGAGCAGGACATCTACAATGTTATCTTTCATGAACTTATCAGACAGGTATGTAAATGTGTGGATTAATTAATATAAATGTATTCTTTAGCAGTAATCAAAATATTTGGGTGGGGGGACTTATATAGATAGATTATTGTATTATATAGATCGATATATACAGATAAATTAAAACATTATAATCAATATTTGTTTACTCTATTAATAATACAACTCATGTTTTGTATTTATTAATTATACTGTTAAATGATTTGTGCAAGTCAACAACCACAACTTGATGTTAGACAAACTCTATCCGTTATATTATAATAGTCATCTTTTTAAAGTCGTGTCTGGTTTTTAATTATTTTGTATCCATTTGAATTAATCGTTTTGTTCGACTGCATATTAAATCATTACGATATTTCAAACAATTCGTATAAAATCTTTGATTCGATGTAATAATTGGCACAAGCATGTATTAAATATGGATGCATGAGCTTTTGTAATTATTTAAATAATAAATTGACCATTTTCGAGAAAATAAATCTTCTTCCATGAATACAAAAATTAATTGTTATTAAGGAATTAAAAATTTTCCATGACAACTGATTTTCGTGTTAGTTAAAAAATAGCATTTTTATACCTCAAGTTATTTGTGTTTGAAAACCATTTTTGTCAAATATAATTAATTAGAATTGTCAGTTTACTGATTCTTTACAACAAGTCTTTATTTAAGAATTATAATCAAATTACCGAGATGGTAATAAACGAAGCGAAATATGATTCCTTTTGTCTAATTGGAAAAATGGAATTTATACATTTGAATCAGTCAGGATGGATGAAATCACCTGAAGCGATCTTGACAATCGTAATGATAACAAAATGTACTCCCGTGACATCCCCTAGTTTAATTTGAACAACATTGTCTCCTATTTATTATTGTCCTTGTGATATGAACTATTTGCAAATGAATACTGTCACGCTTGGTTGAATCCTGTTGCCGGTTGATCTAATTAACCGAATTTGTGCAGGATTATTATATTTATGCCCGTTTCAACTATTTTTACGTATAATTGAAAATCAAAATAATCAATACTCAATGAATATTTCTTACAGTCGACTGTTGAATGCGTGGAGAGAGGAGAACTGTTGGCCAACCTTCGCAACCGGTACAACTGCTTGTTGCATCGTGTTCCCGAAGAAGTTCTCAGGTAACTATGCCAACCAACAATAACAATTGTAACTCTTTTTATTTCTAAATGTGCACATGTCGTTGTCTTTCCATCGCGATGATTTAGATATTTTTATTTTTACTTTTACTATAATCAATCATCAAAAGCTAATCCCTCTCGTTCCAGCCTCCACAACGAAGTGGTTGCACAGAGAGCCCTGGATCGTAGACTAACCGAAGAGTTACTGCGCTTCAAAGCAACCATTGGAATTCTGACAAGGTATTATTGTACCCAGCATATACTGAAGGAAATACGGATAATGGAAAATTTAATAGACGAACGAAATATCTTGATATTAAAAACTTTTAATCGTTTATAATTCGTACATTTCATTATGCCTTAAACCATTTATATAAACAAAAATATTTATAATAAGAGACGAAAAGATTGTCATATATCTAATGTAAAATTTAATTTTATTTGTAGTTTATATGTTTTAAATTTCTTCAAAGTTATATTTAGATAACTAAAAAATATATACGCAATCTTAATCTTTATGCGACCTTATCAATATTGTACTATTCTCAAAGCAGGTTTATTCATCGTTCTTTGAGTGTTTCAAATTTGAGTGTTCTCGTATATTATAGTGAACTTGCAGAAGTGAAAGAACACGACCAACGAACTTCCGCAAATGCCCTATTAACTCAGGATCAGGTGAAACCCTTTATTCTCTATTTCCCTTGCTTTGTTTCCTCCTAATGTCCCTCCCTTTCTCTTCATAAGATCAAAGAGGCCTTGGAAGAGTCGAAGAGGAACGCCGACCTGCTCAATGAGTACCACACACTCTATGAACTACAGAGACATCGTCTGGAACAACAGGTCACCCAGTTGAACGAAGAAAAGGAACTATGGAGCACCACAGCATATTGCCTGGCGCTCAAGGTAGCCGACGATTTTTGTATTTTTGATTCTTTCCTGTCAAAATAAATATAAACGACTATAGTCCTGTCATAAAGGATGCAAATAGATTTCCCTCTGAGCTTTAATTGATATATATGCAAACCTGCTGATGTCATTTTTATTCATGAATTGATGTAAACGTTCATAAATTTGAGCTTTATCGGAAGGAATAAATCGTTTGAATCAATTTGCACCGTCATATAGTTAATATGCTATAAGGTTTTTCCCACGAATTGTTAGCCAGTTTTAGGTTATTGTCTCATCCAAATAAAAACTATTTCTTTTTGGTTTACAAATTTTTTACAATTACAATAAGAATAAATTTTTGGCTTCAAGTAAATTTTCTTTCCCTGATTGTAAGTTTACTAATACAGTCAATAATTCTCCACTCAAATTATTCCAGTGGGCCAATTAGATTAAATAAGGTATTGTTGAAGTTTTACTGTCTTAGTTTAACTTATTTGATCATTCCACAAATTGATTGAAATTGTGGAAAGGATCTGTCTACAAAATGGAATTGATTATAAGCTTAACTTGACCATGCAGAAAAGAGGGCTGGATATTTCTGATATCGATATATTTTGACATATTCGCAACTACAGTATAATATTTTCATACAAACGATAACATAATAAACGTATAATATTTCTAGATTTGAAATAATGTCCCTTTATTATATTATTTAAATATAAAAACTTTTGTATTTTGTACTTTTCTATATTCTAAAGAAACTAAACTAGCAGTTACTCTAATATATCATTGATGTATGTAGGCAATTTTAATGTCAAATAATTTAATAATGACTGCAACATGACTAGAAGTTTGATTTATAGATATGCAACTTCCCTCCTCCTCTCCGGACGACAGGTGGCGGAAGAAAGCTCCCTCACCACAGCCAAACGTCTCCACGTCGCCGAGAAGAGCTGGAATCAACTGGCCTCCCACTTCACCCTTCTCTTAGCGGACCGAGACACCGAAACCCTGACGGAGGTGCAGGGATTCGTGGACAAGTGGCGCGATATGGTGGACGCTTTTGTGCTGGCACTGCATCAACAGGAGGTTCATACGACCAAATCTCTGGAGTTCTTGAAGAGAAAGATTATCAACTTTAAGGAGGACTTTAAGCTGAAGTTCATGTGAGTTTTCATATTTGCAATTTTTTAACAATTGTTCAATTAATTGAGGACAGCTCACCTTGAAGTAATTCTTAACTGTTTCAATTAATTATTTCAAATCTAAAAAATGTGTTTTAAAATCATCAATCGATACTAACTATGATCTTCTGGCGGCAGTCTAGGGTGTTTGAAATGTAATATCTATATTTTCCTAGATTGGTTCATTGAGTTTGATTTACTTTTGTTTTGGATTATAACCAGTTTTGTTTGTTCTCTATTGTATATAAGCTTTTTGTTTTAAGCCTTCTTATGACAATTTTCCTAATCTGAAAATGTTAACCATAATTTTTTCACAACTATTAGCTTTTTGATACTCTTATTTGACCATTTATCTGTCATAATTATGCAAACTTGTAGGGGCCAGGAGAGCTTTCTCAACATTGAAGATACTATCGAAGGGTTAGTTTTTATGTTAATTGAGTGTCCCATCCTTTCATGTATTCAGTGTACAAGCGACCCTTGATTGTTAGCTGTAGCGATATAATTATAAAAATGATATATCGATCTGTTTAATTCATAATTATATCTATTACCTACGTATAAGACAAATCAATACGACTTTTCAATTATTTTTAGATGATACTTATTAAAAGTATCGCTAACTTCACAACTAGAATTATAATATATATTGAATATAGATATTATATTTTTAACTATCGTATATAATAATTTCATAGATTTTACACTAAATTATAAAATAATAAAAGCATATAATATAATATTTAGACTTCTGTGTTATCTATATGGTCTATGAATAATTTAGTTTAAATTAAAGTTAAAATAATATCGATTGTAAAGATCATAAAGTACGTTTAGATGTGAGACATAATTAAACTTCATGAATTCGACCTTTCACAAGTTCCAACAGATTTATAGTATATTTTGTTCACATATTTTGAATAAATTGTGTTACTGAAAATTATAGCTTGTCAGTGTCTAATTTTCTTTTTCCCCTTTCATAACTCCGACTAACAATAATTCCCTATTATAAGCCCACTTTTTACTAACTTTATTTTCAGAAAAGTGTGTACACTTTAATGGTTTGTTCACAATAATTATGTGACTATTTTATTCTTATTTTTTACAGTTGTTTATTTGCACTTAATTTTTTATACACCGTGCATGATCAGTTCCTCCAACGTATTGCATATATTTGTTTGTCAATTTTTGTATCAGTATTGCATGCTTTTAAATCATGTATTATAAGGCATGTTAAGCAGCACGTATACATGCCTCCAAAGTCAATGTTCTATGTTTTATTAAAGTCCATTTGCTATATCTGCGTGTATATAGGTAGTAGAATTGTTGGATATTTGTATAAATAAAGTTTCATTGCTAAGATTTGCTAGATTTACTTGGGGAAATGGCTATTTGCTATATCAACGTGTAAATATAGCCGAATTGCTATATCTACGTTTAAAGCCATTTTAATTACTAGAATATCTACGTGGTTTGATTTCTAAAACAACGTGTAAATAAAGTTCATTTGCTATAAAAACGTGTAAATAAATTTCAATTGATAGATTTACGTGTAAATAAATTTCAATTGATAGATTTACGTGTAAATAAAGTTCAATTGATAGATTTACGTGTAAATAAAGTTCAAAT
>JAUZNC010007783.1:5136-67513 GCA_034780395.1 Vannuccia rotundouncinata | reverse complement strand
GATAGACTTACGTGTAACTAAAGTTCAATTGATAGACTTACGTGTAACTAAAGTTCAATTGATAGACTTACGTGTAACTAAAGTTCAATTGATAGACTTACGTGTAAATAATGTCTATTATTAACTAAGATGTACATTATAGGATCTATGTTCATTCAATTAACAGAATTTATATATTACAAAAACGATAGTGGGATAAAAAGTTAGTACATAAATTCTAATGAAATCTACTCATTTTTTATTTAATAATACAATGCACGCATTCACTTGCATAATGTATTATGTACTTTTCGTGTTATACCTATTTTTTATCCTTTTTTACTCCATTTTAAACTCTGTTCATTATAAATTTATTTAATAACAATAAACACGCCTCATATTTAAATTAATATTATATTATATAACTTTGTATGTTAGCGAGTTATTATACAAATATTTTCCAAAATACTAAAATTATAAAAAACCCTTTACAAATATCCTTTATTTCTTTGTATTAAAAATATACAAATACAATGAGTGATGGATTTTTACAATACTTACAGGAAATTAATGTCATCTAAATTTGGTATCCATTTAATGTGCATTGGATAATCAATTATTTCTATTATATTGTTAACAGTTCCTTTTCATTAAAATCCGTTAATAAAAGAATCAAAGTTTAAAAAATATTATTTGTTGTTTTATATAGAAAATATTTTTTCTGTTTTAAAAGTAAACCATATTTTTAAGTAAAACTTAGTATACATAGTTCATCTGTTATTCTGTATACTTTTTATCCGCAGGAATCTTGAAGGACGAGTAGTCAATGCGCCTGATAAAGAAGATACTCAGTGGATTTTCAAGATAATACTGGATTGGGAAGAGGTAAATATTTTGATAGCTTTAACTATATAATAGTTTGAGTATGACCTATACTACTTTTAGTATTTTAAGTAATATACTATCTAAAATGCTTTTTTCCTTTGTATTTTAGACTGTGACCCAAGAAGTTGAACGCTTCGGTGGTGATGCAATGTTGGAAATGCAAAATGATCTCAAGAAAATGAAGGGCCTGGTATCTTCTTGGTCAGACGCGGCTATCAAGGTCTTCAACAGACATCGTCAGGAGAACGGAAGTAATTATCCAGAGCATAATGCAATGTTAGAAATCAATAAGGTTAGTTTGAAACCATTTCACAATCACTTAGCAACAACAAACATCGTTTAATCTGTTTAACTATCTCCCTTCAGATGATAGAAGGACTTATGACACAATTTACCATCCGTCTGACGGGAGACAATGGTTTGGCCCGTGGTCTTATCAATTTCGGAATTATCCTGGATGGTTGGCATGGTCGTCTTGCAGCCTCGACCTCTAGCTCGGGCAAGCCGCTGCCAGATGGGGAGTGGGCGCATCTCTATGGAACTCTGGACGAGTGGGTGGGGATAGTGGGCGACGCGACGTCATGTGTGGGCCTACCTAACAAGGATAACGATAAAGAAATACACACAACTTCTACTTGGTATGATATCATTGGTACTATTTAAACTTCACAAAAACACACCTATGATTGAAATATTGAAATATTTCCCCTCTCTCTCAGCATCGAAGTGCCGGAGATACTCAAAAGTGTGCAAAAATGGATATCTGGAGCCATCTCCGGTGTAGACTCCGAAGATGCACGCCTTGTCCAGTCTGTGTTCCAACTGCACTCCTCAATGGTTCGATGGATGGTTCAAATGTTGCTCCGTCTGGCCCCCGACCATCCTGGCAACAGCGAAGAGGCTCACTTTGCCGCTTTGATTGCCTCCTCCAGACCGGCAGAACTCGTTCAGATTGCTGAAGGACTCTTTCTGAGTCAGAGGTCCTTCTCATCCTACGTCAGTCAGTGAGTGACGTGGCATTGGAAGATTTATTTTGAATTAATTAATATCAGAATATTTAAAATGAAATTCTATTAATCTTGAACGAAGACCTTTTCATACAAAAATGTATTTATTTAGATATTTATTGGTGATTATTCATTGAAATGTAATATATTTTAGGTGTTGCGCTCAGATTGTTACGGACATAGCAACTGCGAAGCAGGAGATGCACGAAGATGATCCCGAAATGGAAAGCAACGAACTCAAAAGACTTCAGGTGATATTTAGATATTTAATCTATAACTTAATGTTTTGTTTCTATAATTCGTATATTTTAGATATATTTTTAAGTAAATTTAGAAAACCTGAGTTTTATAATACGGTTGGTAAAGGTTAAAGAGTATATTTAATAGTGGGCATGCATACGGGCATGTTATGGGCAAACCCAAAAGGACTTTAAATAAAATCAACTTTTTTAATCACGAAAATTGTATTTTAGTAATTGCACGGTTTAAATGTACATGATTTCTAAAAAATATGTCTATGTAGATTACAATATTGAATATTTTGCACATTGTCATCAGTATTTTTCTTGGATTTTCCAGTCTGAATCAGAAGAATGGATTACTACCGCCAAGATAATGGTGGAGGAATTATCCACCGGGATTGTTGCTATGGGCCCGCCTCCAGACAAAACGATTTCCTTCTCTGCTGAAGTTAGTAATCGCCCATTTTCACGTTTTGTCATCTTTGTGAAGAAAGTTTACTTACTTGTAAAATGGTTTATTCATTAATTTTTCAGAGTTCAAAAACTTCACTCACCAATACAGGTTGGGGTGATGAAGCAAGAAAAGATGTGGAGTACGTAATTTATAATTTTGATATATTTAAATAAATATAGAATGAATAAATGTTAATGTTAATGTTAATGTAGAATATATCTTGGACAAAGCTGCTTTTTATGTCAACGTCACCAAAGGTGCAACACTATAAATAATTTATCTGTAAAAAATATACATTACTAGAATGATAATTTAATTTTGATTTTACGTCTATTTAAAATATTTAAGAATAAATAGTTATCAGATTATTTAAATATTAACTTACAAAACTTTATTGCCTATTTTGTTACATTTTTTTGGTTTTCTTGCTTATATGATTATACGTACGTTCTAATTTATAGTTCTCCCAAGCCTGAAGATACAGTGGAACCGGAAGAATCCATCTCCAAAACCGCCGAAAACGATGTATTAGAAAAAGCAGAATATTCGAATGCTGAAGATGTCGAGGCCTCAACAGTCGAAAGACCAATCAGCGCCCAGCCAGCTCAACAGGAGTTAGAGAGCATTGGCACTGACTTAAATACACACAAGCGTTCATTGGCTCAAGATCCCGACCAACCACAGCAGGACGTAGTGACCTTGGAGGACGGGGTCAAGGCCGAAACTCCGGACACACAAACTGCATTTGAAGCGCTCACTGCTGTCAAACAACTCCAAGGACAACTGAAGTGGGTCAATGAACATTCTTTCTTTTATCCTTTTATCCTTCCATCACTGAACGTATCTCATGTTAGATTTATAATTTGGGTGAATAAGGTTTTAGTTGTCAATCTACTTCCCTCCTCTACTATCAGGGATGCCGAAGAACGCGCACAGACCGCTGAAGAATTATCGATGACGGCTGAATTGGAGCTTTCGGAGCATAAAGAGCGTCTTCAAGTGGCCGACAAGAAGCTGGACGACGCCCTGAAAGAGATTGAAGAGCTCAAGGTGACCATAGCCAATATGGAGACTCGACCGGCAATGCTTAAGGACGATACCGGAGTAGTTGGAAAGCCGATTTTGACCAAGCCTGCACCCAAGGTGGAGGATGAAGATCTCTTTGGGGGAGCCTTGGCTCCACCCTCACAAGTGGTGAAGAATGTTCGGGTAATTTCGGCGAAGAAGAGTCAAAAAGGAAAGAAATAAGTTTTTGTGCATCGCGAACAATTTTACCTTATTTAAACAAACACTGATTTCGTCATAAATATATCATGATTTCGATCAGCATCAGAATTTGAAATATAGTTTATTAGAACTTTATTATGCACATTACTAAAACTCGTTCCTTTTAAATAGATTATTTTTAAAGGTTTGTTAGGCTAAATTTAAAAAGAATCGTGGTCACATCTATTTTGGTTGCACCAACAAACAACATGATTTATTTTCACGCTGAACATTTTTTAGTATTCACTTATGTGTATTATCATTTACAATGAAATATTATGCTCAAATTTGTTTTGTTAATTTCACCTAAAATATTTTATTTTCACTTTTTTCGATAATTTATTTTGCTTCTTTTGTTATCAATTTCTCTGTTGTACAATGTTTCTTAAAATATGTTGTATTATTATTTTGAAGTTTAGATGTCATAATTATGACTATATTTAATTACATTACCATTGAATGCTACTAAGTATATTAAAACAGATTTTATTCAATTATTATTAAAACATGTGATAATATTTTCATTTTTAACTTTTTGTATATATATTATATCGAAATAAAAATCGCTTCACACAGCAGTTTTATTCTTTTGCCAAATTTTATTTATAAATTACTTAAATTTTAAATTTTTTAATTTTCTATGATATAATTCAAATTAATTAGTAAAATATGATTCTAAATACACATAAAACTATTTCTTTAGATAAATGAAATAATCGAGTAGGTATAAGTACTATACCCACTTTTTAAAATTAAATAGGCAGAGGGAATACAAAGAGTTAGAATTGCTCACGAAGCATGTTTCAAATGAAATCAAAGCAAAAACCAGGTTTCAAATGAAATCAAAGCAAAAACCAGGTTTCAAATGAAATCAAAGCAAAAACCAGGTTTCAAATGAAAATAAAACAAAAATCACATTCGTAGTAAATATTTTCCGTATCTCATCCTACCGATGCGATACTTATATGTATATTAATTATATATAAGTATCTTATTATAATATATAACAATATATAGTGGTAAATTAAGATAGAACATATTATATATTCATACTAGTACATTTATAAATAATGAGAAAATCGATTTGAAAAATATCAGCTAATATAGAATGCATTATATATCTATTAAAAAAATAGTCTTTGTTTATTTTAAATTGACAAACGCGATAAGTTTATAAAATAATAGGTATCATTCAAACGAACCAATCTTGCGTCGCAAAATTTACGACTTGCAGAAGGATCATATTGGGAAGTACTTAATACGCGCGTCCACAATATGCCTTTTTTCATGCGCATTTTTGTGAAACTGGAGTTTCATGTGTTTTTTAGTGTTCACATTATGTCTTTTTTCGTGCGTTTTTTTTCGTGATCCTGGAGTTGCATGAACAAAAAACAAAACTTCTATTTCACCTCTAAAAAACTTATGAAACTCCAGTTGTACAAAAAATAGGCACAAAAAAGACAACGAAAAACGCATAGTGCCTATAAGTAATAATACTATTAATACTCTATATGCTTTTGATGTTTCAAAAAAATGGATACAAAGTGCTATCAAAAAAATGTTTTACAATATTTTATTTTATTATTACGAATGTGTGCATGTTGCTTTTTTTCGTTGGGATAAATATTTAATTAAAAATTAAATTAAGTACAAAAATTAATTTGTAGTTTGTTAGTATAGTATATATTTTTAAATTAGTAACGTAAATTATTGTTATATTGCGCACATGCCATTTAAAACTTATATCGGAACAAAATTATTTTTCATGAATACAAGGAATTTTTTATTTATAAGATTTCCTATTGCAACTAAATTAAGTAATAATGCATAAGTATTATTTTTATTTTTCACCTTTTCACCTTTTCGGATTTTTCATTTTTTGTCTGAAAGCGTACAACTCTTCTTTAAATTAATATTTTAGTTTTATATAAATATTTACATATTATTATATTAGTATGTAAGTATTTTTTTTACAAATAATTTAAAAAAATTGGATTTAAATTAAAAAGTTCTCGACACATAAATTTACTGCGTTTACTAAGTTTCATAAATTTTTATGTATATACTTTTAATGAATCATTTTTTAATTACATTTCTGTGTACCAATAAAACATGTCAACTACCGTAGTGAAGGTAAATTATCAAATGGTATTCTAATTTAATAGTTGATAATATAAAGATCTAGTAGTTACACTAAGATTTTGTTAAACATTTTATTAATTACTATATAATAATTTATTATTTTTGCATGTTATTTAAATTTATAGAATAATAAATAAGAAAAATCGTGTATATGGTCCAGCTGAAACATTTTATCATTTTCTAAAATAATTAATTTATATTAATATTAGACATTTTTAAAATATATATTTTAGGTAATCATATAAGTAATATCATAATGTAAATATAGGTAAAGTCATATGTTAAGTTGACTCTAGGTATAAATGCCAGCTTGCATTCAGGACTTTTTTCTAGAGCTATTATTCTCAAGATATTGGGGGTTATGCAGAGACAAATACTATATATATAAAGATAGGAATTGTCGGCAATATTGGGTGTGCATTTACAGTTATTTAAAGCACTATTAAGTCCAATTATTCTATTTTTCAATATTCCACACCATAATTTAAGTGTATCATATTGACCTTTAACATCACTGATCCAAAGAGAATTTTTACTAGCATAGTATTGGCATTTATGTTTGTTGACCAACCCATTGCTTCATCTCCAAAAGCAATATGATTTATATTTCAAGAATTATGTTTAATCCTTACAATTTCATTAGAGCAGAACTCTAGATATATAACAAAATCTTCTTCATCTAAACCTTGTACTAATTCACTTGAAATTTATAAGGCTGGTATTGATTTAGTTTTAAAATCCAGCCAACTGATCTATAACTGATACCAACTTGTGCTGCACATTTTTGTTATCATTTTATAGGGCTTCATTCAAAAGCGAATGTTATTATGCTATTGTCTTCATTAGTAGCTTTTTGGGTCTACTACTTCTTTTTGCATCATCCACAATACCTGTTTCCTTAAAATTTTGCATCAAATAAAACACAGTTGGGAGATTAAGTTCTATAACTGGATGTCTTTCTTTAAAAATATGATAAGCTTCTTGGTTGCTATTATATAATCTTAACCTACAATCAGGAAAAGCTTAATTCAATGTTCCTTTGAAAGAGGCATTTTGGTGACATAGTAAGAGTATGATGGATATATGATTTCCAAGAGTTGTTGACTCTAAGACATGTCAGGGAATACTGATGACCATGCAATGATTTAAATGGTATTTACAAAATTTGAAATTAAAATGAAACAAATAGTAAGTGAAATAGCATCCAATTATGCATGCTACAGTAGAATTCCAGGAATTTTTAAGTACATTTCTATTAGTTGCTAGCTGACTTGCTCCTGACATGTAGTTATATTAGCCTTTTAGTTTTAATAGACAGGGACATAAAAATTCTGACAACCATGCAATGATATATAGAGACATATAATACTGATGACCATACAATGATTTTAGTGTTGTATGACTTTTGCTCAACCCTGTTTATAAATTCAATAGAATAAATAAATAAAATTAAAAAATGTAATCATTTATAATGACAAAAAAATGTATTGTGTAATGTATAAATGTTCTATATAAAAACATAAAAATTATAATATATTTTTGTATAGATCTTTAACTTCTACTACATTACTCTACTTTTTAAATCTTAGTTTTACATACTTATTCAATAATTTTTTTAATAAATAAATCATTTATGAAAATACAATGTTCTTCCTCAATAATGGATTAATAATAAATTATATATGTGGAAATAAATTCTATATATAAATGTGCATTCTAACTAAATAAATTTATTAATAGTCAAATTCCATTCTATATAAATATACAAAAGGCTATACTGGCTTTTCTCCAGCTGAAAAAGTTTTAGATTTTAATTTTTCTATGCATGAGAACTTGTCTTGGTTGTATGTTCAGGCTTATTTTATAACCACAATCACATGCCTCATACATTATACTTTATATATTAAGAAATAATGTAAATTAACTTTACATTATTTACATTATTGATTATTAAAATGTTTTTGTTATTTATATTTATAGTCTATTAGACAGGGTTACCGCAATTAAGTCTTCAAAGTTACTTTTTTGTCTTGGTCCTCAAAAATGTAATCAAAAGTTAAAAATATTTTTCAAAAGTGATAGTCCTTTAAAATATTTGGTTTTTAACTAAGTATTATTAAAATTTGTTACTGTTAAGCTTTAAAATGACAAAATTGCACTTAACATTATAGGTAGATGTTTACAATGTAGATAACTCCACAAATCAATGCTTCTTGGTCCTTCATTTACCAGAAGGAAATGTTCTGATTATATAGTCACAGAAGAAATCTATAGCAGCAGAAAATAGGTTTGAGATTTATGAAGTCATCACCAGATATTTCTAACCTAGGTCTAAAGAAGTAAATTAGTGTTTAAAGAAAAAAATCTTCAGAAACAAATAGAAATGTGTATGATGAGGCATTGGAAGCCAAACTACCTAAGATGGTGATACACAATAGAAGTCACTGAGGTAAGCCTTACATAAGAGAACTGAGAATCATTTGGGGATTTTATAAAACAGAATTTGATGAAAATTACATCAAGCTGATTTTACTGTTTTATGTGTGACAACATATTTATTTTTAAAAAGGTCATTTGAAATTTCTGGGGCTAACCTGATTAAAAGTCAGTCTAATTATTTTTCACCAATATTCATTTTCATATTTCATAGATTAATATGCAATGTTAAAATTTCATACATAGCCTACAATAATCAATTTATATTGAAAATGTTCTATTTTAAAAAATATCCATCATTGCTACTGTAAATCTTCATATATAATATATTACATGTTCTAAAATACTTAATAGTTTAGTTTGTGTGTTTTAAGTATTCAGCACTTACCTAAAACACATTATTTGTTCAACCTGATAAAGACAATAGGTAATCTCATTTTTGCCTATTTACCATGTTTACAGTATAATCACACTATAACATCAAACCATCAAAAACTACTTTATACCTGAGTTATGTTATATTCAGGGTATCACTATATGTTTTTAAATAGGATTTTTTTCAGGTCCATGTAAAAAATACATTATAACCAAGTGTATGTTATATCTGAATATGTTATAATGGGATTATACTGTACTGATTTTTTTGAGTTAACAGGTGTGGTTTATATGCAGAATTTATGGAATATAAATTCAAATGATATTTTACTAAAGTATAACATATTTTCATATAAAACTTTAAATTAATAAAGTTAAATTTATTGTTATTTATTAACAATTTGCAATGGTGGCATAGTTGTGGATTTGAGCCCCACAATGGCCAAACATTTTTGGGGATGGTTGCGATGCTGAGGTTGTTTTCTCAGAGTAGGTTTTAACCTACCACTGCACTCTCTCATTCCTGGCTATCAACTGTGCTATTTGAAAATGTGGGAACCTTTGATAAATTTGTTTGGTATGTCCACTCTGAATGTATTTCATGTGGACTTTGTGGTATACATTAATATACATTAATTTGACTTTAATAAAAATTATAAATACTTATCAATCATATTACAACTTTGTAAAGATTTAATAAACTGCATTTTTCTTCAATATTTTTAGCTAGCATAAAAATTACTAATATAAATTTTTATTTATACTCTTCTTTACATTGATTATATAAATAAGAATGACCAACGATTACCACTTTTACTTATATTCAAGTCATATTTTATAAATATATTTAAAGTTGAATAGAATAATATTCTAATGAATCATTAAATAGTTTATTGGTTTAAAAGTATTTTCAAAAATAATAGTATTTAAATATATTTAAAATAATTTTGAAATTATTCATTAACATATTATTTTTTTAAATTTGTTTGCTTCTTGTCTATTTTATTAATTTTATTAAAATTAGATCTAAAAATTCATTTATAACAATAATTATATTGTTTAACTAAATAGCTTTATTGGATTTTGATATCAGATTCCAAAATGTTGTAATTGGTAAAAAAATTAAATTTGCAACTATATTCGAAAACCCGTTATTTTTTTAATGAAATAGACTATCCAATAGACTAAGTCATTATATTTTAGGCCAATAGACAGATCAACATTATATGTTACTTATAGTCTACAGTTTCTAAAATGGAACTCCGAATCCAGAATTATAGCTAATTAAAAATATACTTTAAGCCTTTCTTTTTTCCTATAATCTATAAAAAAATATTATTCCATTATTTGTGAACTAGCTAATCTGGGTTTATATTATTATGTCATATATTAATTTCCATTAACTTTGGATAATGGTTAGTTGAAAAATGTTTACAAACTAAGTATATGCTGCATTTTTATGTATTGGGTACTGAATTGATTCACTAAAATTTACTAAACACACATGCATACATTCATTTTATAATAAAAAATATAAATATTTTTTTAAATTACTTAAACATAAAGATAATTTAAATTATTTTGACTAAAATAATTAGTATAGTTTGTTATTTAAAGTATTGATTATTCTAAATAAAAAACACATGTTTTCAGTGATTTTCTCCAAAACTTTCGAGATTAACTTTAATTTAATATTTATATATTTATTTTTCTCACAGATTAAAATCTTTTTCATTAATTTTGTATCATCACATCAATGTAAATAACACATGAATATAAAAAACTGATATTTCATAATGCACTTAGTATCCGTTTTAAAATAATACAATTTATTTTAAAAATCTCTATTTTTTATATAAACGATTGGTTTTTAAACTAATCCAGTCTACTCAGATTTTTATATCAATTATATTTTATTGTTAGCAAGTAATTATTAAATTAATATTTTTAGTTTTATCATTATATATTTACTTTCGATTATTCATAAATTACTAAACCGTTTAAAATGCATATTTTATTGTTAATTACTATTGACTTTATGGATCAAGTTAATTGTACTTTAGTTACCAGCTATAAATCTAAACAGACATTCATTTCCTTTTGTACTGCTGACGTACTAGACTAATTATATACAAATATTTAATATCCAATATTTAATCTCATCCTTAATGACACTCTTATTTTCCATTTGACTCAGTCAGACTCTATGTTATATATACTGCGCTTAGTCATCATTTAACTCTCCATTTCAGAAGATTTGTGGAGGAGTGGTTTAACAGTCGTCAATGCCGTCCATTAAGACTATCCTGACGACTAACAGCTAACAGTGCATCGCTATAATTTGCTCACATTGACTGTACTTTCACGTAACTACCCACTCACACATCCCATTCGTCTGTCAGGATGGCCAGCGATCACAGATTCTCCCAGTGTGCACAGATCTGGAGAAGAAGACCAACGGTGTGGGTGTCCACGCCCGCCTCTTTAATTCTCCTTATCTCCCTCTCCTTGTTGAGTGCTGTTCAGCCAACAGCAGCTCAGAGTCCTGCAGTCAGTCCCTCGCAGATTCCCAGACCCATGTTGGGTTCTGCTGGTCTCGGCCTCTCCAAGCAGCAGTGTGATGACGCCAATCGAGAGTGGCTCACTAGATATACCGCTACTGGTATTTCCCTACCTTCGTATGGCAGTGAGTTGTCCGAATAATACAATATTTCTATGTCCCTTTCTTCGTAAATTAATCAAATATGGTTTCGACTTCTTGGACTTTTCAATACACTTTTATCTTTGTTGAATATTTTTCTTTAGATTACCTCAGGATGAATGTGATCAGGTTAACTAATAACTTTACTTTCTTGGTTGTATTTTGGTTTTCAAATACGTTTTATCTTTTAAATGTGGTGATTTCATCAGTTTATATTTTGATTGCTTGACTCTCCACCTCCGTTTTTTGTCGTATTACAGAAAGTATTTCGCTAATCTGTCGCACTGGAGGGCAGGCTTCCTGCTGCTCGGCAAACACTGAGAATCAGATGTTTCTTCTTAGTAAAAAGCGGGTGCACAACCTGCTGGCTGATTGGATACGTAAACCTATGTACCACATGGGAAACGACAGTGTTGGACTCAGTTGTAAGTGTACTCATATTTTTTTATTCTTCTCTTTTAAAACATATTTTATCCGAGCAGTAGATGTAAATATTTCGCCTAACGATTTTTTGATGGTGTATTAATATCAACGTATTATTCAAGATTAAAGTTCACTCATTCTGTTTGTTAACATAGAATTATGCTAGTTTTAAAGCCACGTTTAAATAAATAGTCTCTCTTGGTGAATGCAAACAGCTCTGACTGCAGTACCGATGTACACGATATTCAATCGGAATTGATGGTTTCGTCTGGAGTGCATTCTTATGATCTTTATATTTGTTGAATAGCTACTTATATTATTTCGTTTCACTGCTTTCGTCATATTAGTGAGATTTGTAGAATATATATTTTTTTTTTTTTGGTGTCCAACATATTTTGAATTTTATGTTTAATCGTTTACTACATATTTTTTATCTTTTAAATCGACCCATTTCATGGATATTTCATATTTTGAAGCAATCAGATCTAATAGAGTACACTTCCACTAATACCTAGTCAGTGTGTACAATTTAACATTATACTGTTGGACTAGATTTCAACCAGGAATTTGGGAATTTTAGAATGAAAAAGTGATGGCTTTCAAATATATGTAAAATTATGAGATATACCTTTCTATATCAGACGTATACGAAGCAAGCATGGATGATCTGTGGACCTACTCTACCAAATATACACTATAATATTATCTGAATCGCCTTCTGATTTTTCTCATTAAATTAACTGCATTTATTTATTCTGTACATAATTTACCGGTGTACATAATTAATAACGTTGTAATTTATTATAGAATTCACAATCTGCAGATAATGTTATCATTTTAAAACTTAGCATTTTTGGTTGGCTAAAGAATTTGAATACATGATCTCATTTATAATAGAAAGAAAGATCAAGTGGCTTTTTAGAACTGTGAGGTTATGCATCATTGATTTCAAGCCTTTTAGTGAACTAATACCTCATAACTATAGACCGATCATTTTTAGAAAAACTCCATTAATATGATGCCAATCTATCTGGTGCCAACATATGCAGCCTTTGTGCTCCATACTGCTAGAATTGGTGTATAGCAAATAGATTGATTGTGATTGTGTTGACCTTTCTTTTATTATAAGGTGGCGATAATGCTTCTTTTATGTTTTATAGACATTAAAGAAGACTATTTTAAGGCAATTAAAAAAATGGTTATTTGTTATAATGCTTCTTGTTGACAATGGAAGTTAGATGTGTCTTTTAGATTTAATCATATAGATAAGAAAAGAACATTCTGATATATATATCGATTATGTTGGCGACCAGTTTTGAATTATTCTTTTCTTCAGATTCCTAACTGGATTTAGATTAAATTTTGCATAAAAGATACTTATTACTCACAAAAGTTTCATTATTTAATTATTAAATCAGACTATATTTTGAGTAAAAGTAGATATTTTATGAGATTTGTTCCAATGTCTGCCTCGGCACAAAACAGATTACTTCAAATCGAACTTGGACCTCAGTCGCAAAAGCCTCCACGAGATGTTCAGCTCCACCTACGGCTACAACTACAAACAGAACCGACAGTTCTTCGTCGACTTCTACAACGATCTGCAGGACTACATGGCCGGTAACCAGGAGGACATATCCCGAAGGATAGACCGCTTTTTCGACGACCTACGACTCCGGATTGTACACCTGATTGAGAACGCCAAGACTACCGGCGACTATGAGCGGAGTAAGTGCATGTCGGAACGACTCAAGACCATGCAACCTTTTGAAAAGATGCCGGAGACCATCAAAAACCGGGTGCTCAAGTCTTACCCGTCGTCAAGGACGCTTGTCAATGCTCTGAGAGTAGGACAAGAGATTCTGGCTAGCCTGGCTAACGGGGTGAGTTGTTACTCGTGTTGTTTTGAATGACTGGACTAATTCTCTAGCACTGTGTAGGATCACATTTTAAACATTTAATTATTCGGGTACCTAAGTAGTGTTTTAGGTGTATCATATACTTCAGGGAGGGTTTTTATTTACATTTTATTGTGCATCTATAGTGGTTTATACTGACTCATTTGGTTACATAAATATAGCTGTTACATTACAATGTTTTAGGGTGCAATTTATCCCGTGCCGACATCTACTTTGTAATAAAATATATCTAGATCACTGTAAATCGTTTATTGTATTTGTGTAATCGAAAAGGAGCTTTTATAATGCAGTTTATTTTATTTAGTGTTACTTGCTTAGTAGAGTATATTACCGGATGGAGGTAAAAAACTCATTATAAAGTCTATTGTATCCATGGTTTGTTGTATATCTCTTTAGTAAAATTGAACTCTTGACAGAAAATGGTATCTGGTGTATTTAATTTAGGTAAATTTAAAATAGAAAAGACTGAAAATGGTGCTGTGTAAAATAATTAGAAAATATATAACAAATTGAATCAAAATAATATATTTTCTCAGCTATCCGGCTAAAGGTTTTTGAATAATTGATAAAGACTGTGACGTCAACCATTCATTATCCTCGGTGATTCTGAATCATCATTTTATTTTTTTATAATAAATTCTATTATTCCAAACCGGCTTTCTACGCCATAATTATTAATAATTAATTTACTTCTACTGCTATTCAAACTCTTTTCATAAAAAAACAACACGTAAAACCTTTTGACTAGGGCTGTTTGCTATATTTTGAGTTAGTTGAGCATAAATCAATTTGTTAATCCTAATTCCAGCTACAGAGCAGCCCCATTATATGGTATAGGGCACCCCGCTCTGATTTATTCGCTTTATCATGTGAAGTTTTAAAGTCGAAAATCGATACTCCGTTGGATACAGTTCTTGCGGCGCTGAAGGATTTTATTGTAATGCAAATTATGTTGAAGCTGTGGTGTGTTTCCCGTCACAATTAAATAAATCATTTCACCTTTTAAGAACTTTTTACTTCGTGCGGTGTGTGTGTACAGTAAAGGTTGTTATTTTTTGCCTTTTAAAACTTGTATTTTAAAACTTGCTGTTCCAGATTTATAACATTTTGACTTGGAATCAATACTGTATCTCTGGCAACGGTGTCTTGTTCCTTTTATAGTGTTGTCTTTAATTGCTAGTATAGTAAACATCAAAATCGGGGTTTTCTAACCAGAACATCACTTTTTATTGCCACATGTGCACGCGTGCTACCGGGATTCATTTTTCTGTGTGACCGTGAGGTAGAAAGCGTATTACTGCGAGCTTCTATATTATACTTATGCCGATGGAAAATTGGTGGTTGGTCACTATGGTGTAAATGTTACTTTTTTTTGATGACGCATCACCAAGTCAAGAATTTGGAAAGATCTCAGACTATGGAGGATACATTATTCACCATTAGTTCATCTCTCCTCTCTCCTTCCGTGAGACTAGCGCATCACTGTATTAATTTATGTACTCGTGCACACATTATAATGAGTATGAGAATGGATTACCACTATATAGAACAGAGCACCAACCAGGAGGTATTACCGCATCGCATATTACACTATTATACAACATCGTATTTTAGGTTAGGTTAGGTGCCTTCCTTTTCGCCTAATGAGGTTACGTATGTGTGTGCCAGCTAGCGAGAGAGATGTGATATTTCACTTTTTACAGTTAGTTGACCTGATTTGGGGCACATCTAATTTGTTGGCATTGCACGCATACTTGTATTTATAAGTCATAAACCTCCTAAAATAGGTAAATTATAGCCAACTATATTGCTGTACGAATTCAATCAATAAGGAAACACAAGTGGATTATGTTTTCTTGTTGTTGTTAAAGCTCTGCATATACATACGTCTTGCTTTTATACTGGGGCACTTGGATGTCTAATTCTAGACGATTATAGAATTGTATTTATTTAACGATGTAACATTATATTAACTGTCTTGTATTTTAGTCCAGCGGTAATATAGTTGCAAAGGAAAAACACTGTTTATACTTGGGGAGTTTGAATTCAATTGACTCGGTATGTCTTACTTAGTTTCGGGTGCGAGGCCATGTAGACAAATTAATCGAATTCAATTTTTCACGTGGAGAAACGTCAAACCAAAATTTCTGCATTTCATATAACTAAAATAGTTGTATTTAATGAAACGTATATTAATAAATATGACTTGATATTATTATAGACGTAAACATTTATTTATCAACGATGGTTTTAAATCTTTAAATGCCGTGTTCTTCTAAGTTTGGTATTTGGTAAGTTTGGAATTTGCATTGACATATTCATTTATAGTTTGACGTTGTGGTTAGATCTATTGCGCAAACCGCAGTGTAGTGTGTATCCCATAATTAGACAGCAATTTCAACCTCAAACGCGCCGTTGTTTGACCGAGAAAATACTTTTGATCAATACCCAGATTATTTATGTAGACGAAGAGGAGAGGGAATTAGAAGACGATGAACAACTCTTTATTATAGAAGAGAGTAACAACACTTTGGTTATTTACACATAAACACTTTTCTCATCTGTATAGCAGACATTCCTATGACAACTTCTAATATGGCAATTTTGATGGCGGCACAAGTGCGCATAACTCTCTATAGTATAGTAGAAATGCACGCCGAGCCGTCTACCCGCTGCAGGAGAGGAGAGATTGTTGTATTCGCCAAATCGATGCTAATTTATATTGGATTTGTGTGGGTGGATTTCTCTTCAAATTGTAATTTAATCACGGCATTTTATACTTTAACGATATATATTTAATGTACCATGCTTTTAATTCATCCCTCGCAGACTGTGCTGCATAACTTAGGCTGTAGAGAATGTTGTTGCGATCTGAACCATTTGTTATCATCAAGGAAATTAGCATGTGGTTTTTGTTGATGTTACAATAATTATTTGTATATAAGTGATATCAACGGTTGAAGTACCCTCCCAATTGTGCTGACTCATGAAAACAATGGTATTAAAATGACTTTGTTCAAATTAATTATGAATGACCAGTTTATTATTTGTATTCATTTAAGTCTACTACCTTTGATATGCCGATATATATCAAAAAAACTCTGATAGCATCATCATAATATCATGGACAGATTAGTGTGTATTATTGTAGGAGCAGTATGCAATAAGGTTGATTAGCTATGTGTATTTATTTCCCTCCCTATGGAAGGTTTGTCTTGCCTAGGTAACTTGCTAGTCTAATCGATGACTTGCCTGCAATGACCCCCCCCCCTCCTCCCATTCGTAAGAGTTTTGGCATGGAATGTGTTGTTGGATTTCTTCTCCCATAAGATACATTTGTATAGTGATTTCTGGTTTTCTATTTCTCCAGTGTACAAGTCTGACAGCAGCTATGTAAATGTCATGAGCTCCCAGATCCAACTCGGCTAGCTATAATGGCTATTTTGTGTCCTCTTTTCGTGTGTTTAATTGAAGCAAGACCTTAGCCGGCCCTCTTCTGCACAATCTTCTATTCTTATAGTTCTCCCCTCTCCTCTGTTAGCTGTAGGATTATCTGATCTCTCCCCCAAGGTTACTCTAGTCCTTATCTTCAACTAAAAGGTTCTTCTAGTGATGCTCTTAAAAGCCATCAACCGTGGATTACCTCGGGAATTTTCCCCAACAGCTGTCCATCTTTTGCCTCAGTTATATTATTATAATATTCAGCAGCGATTATTATAGACACTTCCTCTCTGTATAGTCTACTGTCATTACAGATATAGGTTTATTTTACCGTTAAATAAATAGTTCAGACTTATTTACTTAACTTTTAGATCTCAAATCGTCGTATTATACAGTTATAAGAAGGCTATAAACCGACACTGTATGCAGTGTATTTTGCAATAAATTGTCTCTTAAGTGAGATGATGAAGAAGAAAGAGTTGTTCGTGTAGTTGGGACCTACTGCGTGTATAGTGTCACATCCGATGAATTGTTGGCACCTTTCCTTTGACATAAGATGACATCACTCAAGTATGGCCTCAAAGTTCCATCTTTCACTCGCTCTCAGCAGTGCAGTGAAGTGGATCAGACTCTTGTCTCTACTCAGCAGCATCTTGTAATGCACACGTGACTAAGTGGTATCACTCTCTTTCTCTCGCTCTTCCTCTCTTGTTTTGGTCAACGAGATGTGAGACTCTCTGCTCTTTACCAACTCAAGTATTCTGTGTAGCCGTGTAATTATATCTTTGTTGAGATCGCTATTTTAAGCTTCGGTGGAGAAAATAATCTAAGTAATAAATTCTTTAAATAAAAATAATTTTCATATTAAAATGCGAATCGTAATTTTGTTTTTGCATTAGAGAGTTTGATGCATATATGATATATCTCTTCTTTCCAGAGTCTCATATCCGAAGATTGCGCTCGAGCTCATGTTCTCATGAAAGACTGTCATTTCTGCGCCGGCGTGTCCCGCGCGAGACCTTGTCAGGGCCTTTGTACCAACGTATTCAACGGCTGCTTCTATCAGTACTCCTATCTCTCCCAGTCCTGGGTCAAATTCACCGGTATGTCTCACAAACTGGTGACCGTATATACCACCTGTAAGTATCTCTCTAACCCTGCTCTGCTCTTACAGACTCACTCACACAGGTGATATCTCGGCTGGAGAGCCACCACAACTTCCCCAACGTCAACCACGCCCTCAAGGTTCAAATCTCCAGTGCCATGATGAGCTTACAAACACTCATAGTCAGTTCAAAAGTGAAGGTAGGCGGGACAATACACCTCCTCTCCTCGTGGTTGTTATCGGGTTACCCTGGGTTACCTTTAGTTATCGGGTGTCCGAATAATCTTATCTGTAGGAGTAAATACAACAATGACTAAACACACACACACATGCAGCGCTGTCATGTTATATTAAAGACATAGTCCATAAAATGATCTAGTTATTATACCACAACATCTAAATACAGGCCGCTTTTGACAGATTTTAGTTTTAATTTTTTCTTTTCTTAGGCTCGTTTGTTTTTTAATTACGACAATTTAATTTCAGTTGTGTTGTATTTATTATTGAATCCGCTTTAGTTAACCTTTGTTAATTCTCGAACAGAATGACTAATTGTATATTTGACGTCTCAAGTCTTATGCAAATAACCCACCCAAAACGCATGTGTTGTACTTATTTTCCCCTCATATTGTTCTGAATAATAATTAGTTGTTGAGTTTGGTCCAGGATATAGCCGGTTCCTGAGATATGACTATTCCTTGTAGGTCAGACGGGCATTGGTTGAATGCACTTTTCCTCCTCCAACTGTTTGAAGCTTGCATATTCAACGAGTTTGGATTAAGATATTATAGCTCTTCCAGTTTGTGCACACATTTTTCTATCATTCAAATGATTATGCGTGTGCATTTTGGTCTATGCCTTATACAGGCCACCCCAACCCACACCTCATATATATCCCTGCTTTCATGATATGCCGACATATGTTTCGATAATTCACCCTCTCTCCTCCCCTTCAATTTAAACCCTGTAGTCAGACACATTCATACCAAACGTTAAGACTGTCCATACTACTAATGCTGTTGAATGATTGATTCCACAGAAATCAATACACATCTAGTATTACTTCTCACTTGTCGGGCTGATAGCCCTGAGTCCGTCTGCGTATTATTTATTATGAATGAATAAATGCGTTCTTGGAGATTTTAATCTGCCCAAACTTCTCTATGCTGTAATTAATGAGTGCCAATCTTGTGATCATGACTCACTGAGATTCAATCAATACATAGCCTCTTAGAAAACATGAATCACCCGGTTTGGAACACTTTGACCAACTATTCGGCGTTTTGTTTAAACATGGCGCGGCGCAAACTCAGTTTATTTATACACGGAAATAACAAAACCCTGACCGATACTAATAATCTGCTTGTATCTTTTTTTATAACGACCGAGAGTTGTTTTGGTCAACTTGTCTGCCTAATGTGATGCTAGCAACACCCTATTTGGACTTTATGATATTGTATAAACCCCAAATCACTTTTTGTGTGTTGGGGAAGCTGTCTTCTATGCAAAAATGGTGTCGAGCAAAAAATGAATTAAATAAGTTGTATATGCTATGTTTTCTAACTCAACTGCCATATTAATTACCAATCAAGTCTAGTGTGGTTCGCTACTGCCCCACATTGTAGGATTTCCTTGTGTAATTAAACCTTTAGTATCTATTTAAAGTTGTCTATTTTACACAGAGATTGGGCGGAGTGAATGACTGTCTGTGATTCAAATTTTTACATAATTTATGACAGATAATGTCGGTTATTGCTTTAGTCAAAAGGTCTTCATGAAAACCCTGCCTGCCTGTTTGATAAGCGACAGTGATTAATACCAAATTGTGAATTATGCTCTTGACAACTGACACTTTTACAGATCAAACTACAAACACCCTTTAGAATATTGAACCTCAAAAGATTTATATATTTAAGACGGTCAATTGATATCCAAACTTAAATATTTAAATTTATTCACAGAATTATTAATTCTAAACTCCTTCGATTCATTAAGTAAATATCAAGTTCCCCACTTTTTGATAAAGAACCATCTGTTCCAGTTACACCAGGAATGCGGTGCTGGCATGCCTGCTCTCAACGGGAACAACAGTCCAGCCTTCGGCCGTCAGCCGAGCGCGCGTAGTCGAAGGAGGAGACGTCAGGCGTCCCAGGAACTCCTGAAACATCAGTGGACCGCCAATGGCATGCCTTCGCGGACGAATCAGATCCCTCCTCCACAGTCGAACAATAGACCTAGATCTGGATTTCAGACCGAGTCCACTGTGGACAAGCTTACGCCGTGGGCTAGGAAGATGAAAGAAACGGTAAGGGGAACTGTAGGGCTTCCGTGTTTGTCATTTTGCCCGGCCTGTGTGCATGCTGGTCAACATCTATGAAATAATATCGATTTGATTATGTTGATA
Organism: Vannuccia rotundouncinata; assembly: GCA_034780395.1. Lineage (NCBI taxonomy): Eukaryota > Metazoa > Platyhelminthes > Proseriata > Coelogynoporidae > Vannuccia > Vannuccia rotundouncinata. The sequence continues at coordinate 46,734 of JAUZNC010007783.1, read as the reverse complement.
AATTAAAAATGTCTGATAAATGGATTTAGAAGATGCTTCATTATTGAGGAACTAATTTAATTAACAGACAACTTTACAATTTATTAATAAATAATACTTTGAATGTTAATTCCCAGATTCTGAAAAGATTTTGCCAAATCAATAATCGTGGCAGGCCATTTTGATAGCTCATAAATCATTAAATATTTTTTTCGATCTTGCCTTAAATGTATAAGGTTCTTTCTGCTCAGGAATTCTCTTAATCAGAGACAATTTATTCTAGAGTTATCAAGATAATTCTCAACTGAATTATTAATAATGTGAAATTCTAGGCATTCGTGCTGCTGTTGATATATGAAATTCTTTGTGTAGATTGAAATCATAATTCGCCAATTCATTGGGTTCACTCTGAATATAATGTCATATAATGATTTTTGAATCTCACTATAGGTATAGCTGATTTGTTCACAAGGATATAAATATATTATATTCATAATATATTAATTTGTTATTACGACCTTTCCGTGTTGCAGTTTGGTAGTATAATATGTGTTTTTTATGTGAATACCGCAGTGTGGTGAAACCTACCAATTCGCACTGTTACCTTCATCCTGTATTCATCTGTGTAATTTGCCAAATAAAAGGCAATAAAGCTTATGAATCAGGTCACAGCCCATATTTATTCTTCAAAACTGGTTCATATAAGATTGTTAAGTGTTGGTACACTGAGCGTGATCTCTAATTCTGGAGAACTCAAGTCGTTCAATTATTTTATAGATTTATGTAGTCTCTGCATTATATGTGGGTTAGTCGGAGTAATGTTATAATAATGTGCCATTGTGCTGCCTTCTTTTGTGAGTTTATTCACTATGTTAAATGATTTAATTTATTTTAATAATGGTTTCTTACCTGCTGCCACTTTAAACAGTTTATAAACAAACTTGTCTAAATAATTATTGGTGACTTGTATCTTGAAGACATTCCTGCATGCGACTTAAAGTGGGTGAAACTAGGTCTGCATTTTCTTATTATTAAAAGGATATATTGTATTACCAAATTTGTTACAGGATTTGACCAAAGCTGTTTTGTAAAGGGTATAATGTTAATTACTTTTTTATCCACTTGGTAATACTATATTATTAACAACTTTAGCCCCTATATCATTTTAATCTTGGGTGATGTTACATTTTTAATGAATCTCGTATGATATAGTTAAACTTCTTTCCATTGAATAGCGTTGTTCTTGTAAAGAATTCATTTAAACTTTTTAAAATCTTACTTAGAAACGTATAGATAGGAATATTCTCTATTTTATTTCAACCTGTCCACTTTTCAGTATCACAACTTTCGAAATCTCTTCAATGACATGGCCAGTCAGATGTGCTTGGATCCCATCAACAGGTACCAGACATTGTCTGCTTCGCCCTGCTGGAATGGCACTGATAATGGAAGGTGAGGATCCCTCTACAACCTTTTTTCTATCAATTTCGGTAAATCAATAACCAGTACCAGACGTTTTGTGTGACATTGCTTCTCTGAGCTACGCGACATTTCGTCCACAACTTTAGGGGTTTGTGAATCTTCCTAGTATCGTGATTATGTCGATTGATTTAGCCCGGTGTTGTATTTCACTGTAAATATCCTTCACCTGAATACGACCCAGTTCTGTTCTTCCAGTTGTTTGTATAGGATACATTTGCCAACGGTATACCCGGCTCCCGGTGTTTACGGTATCAACTGGTATTTACAAGCGCAGTATTGATCCAGACTGTCTCATCTTGCACACGCGTACCCTTTGATCTGGATTGCTTATTCCGATTTAGTAGGCAGGTGGGTCACCTGGCTCGACCTTACTCTGCACTGTACACACTGCGCTCTCTTGAAACGGTAGCGCGCGCGCCTGTGGTTCTCTGTCAATCATAACTGCTCACTTAAGTGGCTTCCTGCAACTGTCTGTCACTACCTAGCTCATTCCTCCAGCAACATCATCTCTGATCGATATAGAACCACGGAATCTGGAGGTTATTGACTCTTCCACCACTGCAGTAACTGCTCACACGCGATCACTTCGGCGTTGAGGACGGTTGTTTTGGATCTGGCATCATCTCGATGGCGCACAATTTCTTTACAGTCTCGAGATATTGGCAACCAGGCGCCACTGTCGCTAGTTAGAAAGCCAATAAATGATTTTTCGTTACTGTTAGTTTAGGTACTTTAAGAACCGTTTATATACTTTATATATTGATAGGTTTTTAGACTATTTTTTAGGTTCTTCTGCTTTATTTGTTTGATGAAGTTGATTCAAATAGATGAGAAAGAGTGACCTTTAGTCTAATCAAAAAGTTTAATTTCTTCTTGATAATTTTACGAACGTTGACAGCAAAATATGTATAAATTCTTTAATAAATCTTTAAATTGATAAATAATAGTTATTAAAAATAACGAAAGGATTTGTATAAACATAATTAATGATAATAATGTATTTAAATTACCGAAGATTGTTCATTCGACTAGAAATCTACTATTAAATGGTGAAATATACAAATGCCCCTAATCATGTTTCGAATGTCATGGAAACGGATGAATGAAATAAAACTATTTCAAATCAATTGTGAAATGTATATTATCTTTATTATAAAATGTACTGGTTATTTTTAAGTTTTCGTCTACATCCTTAACATTTTGAATATTGTAATTGAGTAAATCCTTTAAAACTGCTTTCACTGCCAACTGTTTGTTCCTCAGCCCCAACTACCCGGTGGTTAGGAGCACTCCCTCAGAACAGACTCAGAACCCGCTCTTCAAAATGACCAGCACACAGATATCCCCGGGGGTCCAACAGGCCCTCAGTCGACTGGATCAGATGTCCGAGCGACTGTTAAAGACTCTCACGGACCAGGAGGCGCTGTATCTCCCCCTTCTCAACCCCAATCCGGTTGGCAGTCCCTTTACCGTGCCCGGTGTTGACGGTCGGCCAGGTCTTGGTCCTTCCACGGATGATGACGGCAGTTTGGTATGTTGAATTGTCTAATATTAGAGGATCCATCCGACTTGTGACCTGACGAAGCATTTAGAGTAATTGTGTCGTATTGTTCCACTTTAAGGAATTGATAAGGACCTAATTAATCATAGCACACAACTCAGATACACGGGCAAATCATGTCAACAGTTTAATTATAACGACCTCCTAAATATCGACTCTAGACACAGATACAATGCCTTTGTGCTACATAATGATTACGCAACACAGCAGCCAGCTTCCTACATTAACAGGTTCTGACGTCTGTGCACAAGCTTACTTGCTGTGTTATTGCACTTACGATGTATTTAGATGAGAGATTGCAGCGCTCTGCTGTAACAAATGTGTGACTATTTTAGGTGGCTGTTGATATCCTTGAGTTACACTATTGACAATGTGACCTTCTAGCTTGAAGAATATCACATTTGAATCAGTAGTTTCACCTCTACTTTGTTTCAGCCCTCTGGAAGTGGCGGTGGTCCCCTCCTCCCATTCCCGGAGATTCTTCCACCAAAAACGAAGCCCCCGAAGGTAGACAGGAAGAAGAACCAACCACTCCCACAACCAACCATCAAGAACCCTATCGAGCAGCCTCGTGTTCCCATCGTGGATCTGGGAAGTGGCGATGGCCAAGGTCCCCAGCCCCCACAGACAGGTGTAGACCTGGTCAATCCACCCTTCGACCCCAAAGCACCAGTGAAACCGTTTCCCGGCGGCATTCGACCCTCTCCTGATTTTGGAAGTGGCCAAGGCAAAATCCCCCCCTTTGGCGGTCCCGTTATCAAGAACGACGATGAAGATGTTTTCCCTCCCGTGTCTGGTGGAGAGGGCAGTGGCAGCGGCGTTAACAAGGGTCCTCCTGATTTGACCGGCTCGGGCGACGGGAAACCTCCACCAATACAACCGCCCACGGATCACGGTGGCGGTGGTTCCAATGGCGGTGACGGTGGCGTCGACGAGGATGGTAACCCTAACATGAAAGGCGAAAATGGCGCTCCCCCTTCGGGTAACGGCGGTAAAGGATTTTGGGACAACATCCCTACGAAGATCTGGATCCCCAAGGGGGAGAGGGACGATGATGAACCACCCTATAAATCGATAACAGTGGATCCTCGACTTGATAGAACTACACCATCTTCGGCCTGCCGTCCTTCGATATCTTCCCTAGCAAGCACGGGTCTAGTGACCTCTCTTATTTGGATCCTGGCTAATCTTAGGTGAATCCTTGTAGTGTAATGGACGAGCGCTCCTTTTCTACCTCACAAGCATCCATCTATTTACACTCTCATTCAAACCATTACAAATATATACTTGTTATGTTCATACTACTCACAACAACTTACAAGTACTACGTTTAAATATAATTTCAAACACGTAATTTTTAAACATGACACTCTTGCTGCCATACCTTAGTATATATTTTTTAACAATTATTATAGATCACAATTTGTTTGCTTGTTTCTGTTTTGGTCTCATTTGCTAAGCCCTCTTTAACTTTCATACTATATTGTATCTTTCTTTAATTAGTTTCACAGTCCTTTTTTTCCTGAAAAATATAACAATCATGTCGCATTTTTCAACATATTTTAACTTATTTAGTATTTACTACTTTTCAACTTCAGAAGCCATTTTAGCTCTGCCCATTTAACATGTATCTACATTGTCCACGCTACAACTTTGCGAGCCTTTTATCGGTAGTGACTCTATATTTCTCTCTCTATATATATATATATATGACACCGCTGCAAACTTCGAAAGTGATTCAATAGATTGGCCCGGTTGATATTGGTTGTAACGTTGACACTTCTTGCCCGCCCAATCAATAAGTCTATTTTCACATGGACATAACTTTAACTAGATCGATATGGCACTCCGCGTCTTCCATCATTAGTATGGCTTGATATCACGAGTACTTGTGTTCTTGGATCACACTGTATCCAAAGAGATTCTTTTGTATGAAAACCACTTGCTCCCCCTCCCCTCTCTCTCTCTCTGACTCCCTTTGTCTTTAGTGTACATAAAAATCATTTCTTATTAAAATCGTTATAGAGAGCAGTTGAAGAATTCCTGCGTCACTGATTCAAAAGATATCTTCTAATTAATCGTGTATCTATAATATTGAAAACCTTCATTTATGCCCTTCTCCCCCCTCCCCTTCCACTTTTGAGTGTTTGTGACTTTACGAGTGTATATTATAATATCTATTGTTTTTAAATATATTTATTGGTACTAATTCTAATCTTATGTATCTACATATTCTGACAATGTATAGCTGAGTATTGCATAAATCACGTCTTTGTTAATTTTGTTTCATCTAAGATTATGTACGTATATTCAGATGATTTTTCACATTTATTGTGTCTTTTGGCCGACTGCCTGTCATTTAAACGAATTTTATGTCTACTGTTTTTAGTCATCATATTTGCACCTCCTTCGTAGGAAAAGGTCATCATTTTCCAACTGTAATATTCTCAAAATCTAATTAGTAGTCTTGTACTGTATATGTAGCTTAATAACGTTTTTGTACAGTACAAAAGCTTTTCGGTTAAAGAGCACAGATAAATAAAGTTGTTTATATATATTGTGTATGACAACATTTAACTATCCCCGCTGTGCTGTTTGCTGTATAGCTTTTTGCATTAAAAATAAAAGTATTTATTTGAAGTAAACATTTTTGGTTCATTTTGTTTTGTATAGTTTGGGTTTAGTTTCTCTTGCTGGAGTAGTATGAATTTTAGGAACAGAAAACAGAAAATAATTAAGTTGAAATTATTTTTATTTCAAATAAATATGGAAATTTGTCTTTTTTATTCGATTCAAAAATATGCTCAATAGGATAAAATAAATATTAATAATCACTAAAAATGTCCATTAAATGCATTTCACACAAAATAATACATTTTTGTTAAACCTAATAATTCTGCTACCTATTTCCATGATAGAATATAGTAGATGTATTACTTTTATTGATAATATTATTGCAGGCTTCAAATCTAAATGTTATCGTAATTAATGTTTAGACTATAAAATTTATTTTAAATAGATTATTTTTTTATAAAAAGGTTTAATTACTACCTATTGTATTTTAAACAAGTAATTTTTAAATAATTTATTTATTTTATTTCTGAATATTTTATACTTGTACAATATTTTTTGATTAATTTGAAAAGCAGAACAAGCCAAAATTGTGAAAATTATTTAATTCTCCCAACTAGCTTATAAATATTGATTTTTAATAAACTTTATTTTAAATAAAATTAGAAACTTTTTTTAAAACATCGATATTTAATTATGGATTTTGATCTCAATGATTTTTATAAGACTATATAGATTAATATTTTGGCCAATTCGAAGTTTATTCTTAACTAATTTTACAATCAGTTTGCCGGTTAGTCGACCATATTTTTCAATCCAACAATATCGAATTTTCATTTTTTTAATTTTTTTAAATTTTAATTATAATATACTAAAAAAATATTATATAAATGCGGAATTTTTAACAAAATCAATTAGCTTATTTTGTTCATGGATATTATATATATATAATTATAACATTTTATTACTCAAATTGAGACATGACATAAATATCTTTGTTTTAAAAGTTAACATTATATATATGCCGCGTTTTTTATTTATATTGATTTTAGTATTAAAAACTAATTATTAAAAAATTGTTTACAGCCTTATGAATTCAGATATTAGATATCCAGTTGTTGATGATATTACAAAGCTTTGTATTAAGATTCTCAAACCATATTCATCATTTGAACTGACAAATGGTAAGAAAAAGTATAATTTTAATTCCATTACCTATTTATATATTACTTTGCAAGTGGTTCAAAGATTTAGTTTATATCTTTGAAACATATATATCAAAAATATTAACAATTGATTTAATGAGTAAACTTATATTTTATATAATATTTACTTTTATGCCTAATTAATCTTTAAACATTTTATTTACAGTATATTTATAATGGACAACAGCCCAATTTGCCCATGAAATACCAGCCAAATCTAGCAGTATTTTATAAACGATTTAGGCTGAATTATTAAGTAGTTCAGAAGTTTATGTAGCAGTTGACAGATTTCTGTTACAAAGATATCAAGCTCAATTTATGCTTGGTAAGTAGACTTACATGAAGACTTACAACAAAAGCTATAGCAACCAGATTACAACATAAATATAGGAGTTGACAATCTCAACAATTACAAAATCACAAAGCTATCAAGAAGCATTCAAATATTTCAAAAAATGTAATTTTATTAATTTAAAGTAAGTAGTATATAATAGTAATATAATATCCATAAGTATAATATAATAATGGTATAAACCACATAAATCCTATTTAATTTATGCAATTTTCAACAAATTTATGGCATCAATAATGTATGTATTTCATACAAATATTATAAATATGTTAATTAATAGTAAATGGACAGTTTGAAAATTAACCCAATAGTAATTATAACTACGTACCCTCACATTATATAAAGCTCATGGTGATTCATATTGATTAGTCTGGTTTTTCCCAATGCTAGATCTATAATCTTTATTTTGTTTTTTCTGAGTTAGTCTATTTAAACCATAGACATTAAACATTGAAAAAAAATTGCCTATCACTTCTAATTAACTAATCAAATTGAAGTTTTTTTGTCTAACATGCCAGCTAAGAATATTATATGCATTAATTTTAGATTTCATATCTAGTTAAAGTATATATATATATATATAATGTCTATGATTTAAACTAATTCATTTATAACTCTAGGAAAGTACTCCTTTTATTTTAAAATAAATTATAAAAACAAATTAATTTTTAAAATGCTTTAATAAAATATATTAATAATATAAAATGATTGAAATATAGGTATATATAATAAATATAATTATTGTATAATATTATAAAATTATGTCAATGTATGTAATTTTTATGATTACATGTTAATCAAATCAACATATTATTTTCATTAGTACAATAGTAATACATACTTATACTTCAGTTGTAGTAGATATTGTAATACATTTACAGTATGTATGTGAAAATCTGATTTAGCTAGCCAGTTTCAAAGTTTTGTATTGAATTATATAATAAAATTTAAAAAAATAGAGACTGAGGTATATTATATATTACCTAATTTAGTCTATATAATATATCTATATAGACAATTGGTGCATAATAGCCTAAATTTTAAAGAATGGATATATATAGAATTATACATATTAGTTTTGAATACTGTATAATTAAGTTTTATTTACTTATTATCTACATAGTAATTCAAAACATGCATTAAAAATACACTGGGATAGAAAACTTATTTGATAATTCTTTGTAGCTGCTTATAGCTGATTAACTGAATCCTATAATTTTGGATATGACTATAAAAATATCGTATTTGTGATCAGATCAATATAGCATTACTACTAATATTTTCATGCTGCAATGTATACCTTTTGAGGGTGTGTTAGTGCCTGAATAAATGTATACATTATTGCACAGAAAATATTAATAGTTATAGTATTGTGTTTATTTTTTCATTATACAATTTGATCAGGGCAACAATAGCAAATTTAGGACATATAATCAATCCTAATATGGATTTTTTGTTTTTAAATATTTTTTTTGAATTCTGCAATTCTTTTACTTCATTATTAAAACTCACAATGATCATGACATAGTAAAAAGATGTCCAACTTTTCTTGAAAGGCTTATTGATGAGGAAAAAAGAACCTTTACTCAATATTGATAACATTCCCGGACATCAAATATCTGGTATAGATATTGAAATGCTCCAATGGATTATGGTGAATCAGTTGCTATCTAACTGAACTATCTCCAGATTTTCTTTAAATGCTGAATAACATGGAGACTTCTGAATATCCACTGATGTGACAGAAGAATTGGAAATAATTGAAAAATAATGTACCAAATTCATCATTGAAACAGATGATAAACTATATCAAAATGTTACAATATTTTTTGAAGCCTAAATTCAAGAAATAATCTCAAAAATAATTTGCTGCCATCAAACAAAATGACATGATCAACATTTGGATGTTTTTTGATCAATTATTTCCAACTGTTCTCCATGAAGAAATTATTTTAAACTTGATTTTTTTTTAATTGAGAGGTTCCAAAATGTAGACTACATTCATTGAAGTCAAGTTTTGTTATTGAATTTCATCCACAAGCAAGCAACACTTTAAAATAAATCATGAATTGCTTTCTAAGAAAGCCAAAGCTTCTTTAAAACCAAAAGAATTTTAGGATTTCAAATCAGCCAGGATGTACGAAAATCCCATGTCATCAGAAGAATCTCCAGTTGTAGCTTTGGAGCTATACTTATTATATACAAAAGATTCCCCTCACCTGTTTCCAAAACCCACAACATTAACACAGAAACCAACTAGATGATATACTTCAAAAATGTCATTAGGCAAACACCCTATTGACAATCTGATGGCCAATTTATTATCAAAATTGCAACTCAGGAAAAAATATACAAATTATTGTATACATGTCATTTTGGTGACTGTTCTAAAAGAAAAATATGGCAATAACAACATTGAGGACACTAAGACAACTCTCATAGAAGAGAACTGAGGAGTTAGAATCAGTTGAGGAGTCAATAAAGATGGCAACAACAACATTGAGGACACTAAGACAACTCTCATAGAAGAGAACTGAGGAGTTAGAATCAGTTGAGGAGTCAATAAAGAAAATGGGATCTGGATAATATAACTATGGGTTATACAATTTTATACAATTTTTTATGATGATACTGTTTTTATAGGATTATTTTATTTTAATAACCATATCAGTGTAAAAATTAATTTTAATTGTTTGGTCTCAGTAAGACTTTAGAAGTTTTCAGAACCCATAATATTCATAATATATAATATAAAACTGATTATGACACAATATATAAATATATATATATTTATTTATTAAAAATATCCTTTAAAAGTCCATAAAGGTTTTTGTAAAGTATTTTTGGCTACCATGAATATATAATAATATGTTTCAAAAATTGTTTATTTAGAAATTTTAATATTTTATAATTGATTTACAAATAAAAATGTAATTATTATAAATATAAATTACATCTATAAATATTCCAAATATTTTATTTGCTTTAAATATACTTTTATTAATAATAACAACTGATATACTTACTACAAATGCTAAAAATTAATATATATATATAAGTCTGAGATTCTAGAATGTATTTTTCAGTCTGGGAAAAAGTGTTTTTTGGCAAATGTGGAATTAATTAAATATTTTTTGGTTCACGTTTTTGTGGTTATAATATACTCAAATTAACATATTTTGTTTACATTGTCACAAGTATTTGATACAATGTGTTTTATTGTTGCTTGGGGTACTTGAAATTCGAAAATTTATCTTATTTGTGTTTGAATTTTGACATTTTATTATATTATGATTGAATATTCTTGACATTTTACAGTATTCTATCATTGTATTGACATTCATTGTTTTAAAGATGATTATACTTGAATGTATTCAAAAACATTTTTCAGTTTTGGATTTTTTTATTTCATCAAAGCCAATGATGATGGGTAGTCCACTTGTCAACCATTTTAGTTGTGATTTTTAAATATATATTTTAATGTACCTTATAAATAATTGATATTGGTTAAATTCTCTGCTATAAATAGTTTTCCACGTGTTAGACTTATTTGCTGCTCAATATAATTTTAAATATTTCACTTTCAGATGTTCTGCAGCCTAAAGTGCAGTGTGCCATTCGGACATTTCGGTCGTAAGTAAAGATACAATGAGCCCATTTGTCTTTATATATAGCCTCAATTTAACTATTTCCTTGCAGAGCTAGTGCAGAAGAAAGTGATGACGCACTTATTGAAGAAGAGGTCTGTGCTCAGTGTAAGTTATCCTACATTGTTGTCACTCAAGGTTACAAAACGTATTTTGATCAATTATTTCCACGCTTCAGTTAATGAACAAGGCCGCCAGTCAGATGCTCACCAATTTCGGGTTTTGAAGCGGAAAGTCTACGAGGCAGTGAGTTTGAAGTTTATTTTAACCTTGTAACCGGAGCCTAAATTTTATGTTAAAAACCTAACAATTTTTTAAAACAAAATATTATATTCTTCAATTTGATTTTATTTATCGTATTATTTTTATATATGTTATCATTTTTATGTGTATATTTATTGCTTTTAGATAAAAATATAATACATTTTTATAATAAATATTTTTAAACCAATTTACTTCAATTTGATATTTACTTATACGTTGATTGATTCCGTCCGCTATAAAATAATACGTTTTTGAAAATCTGTATGTTCGGACATTTGTAAATCAGTTTGTTATAATTAATTTAATCTATTTATATGATTATTATAATTATGAAAAAGATAAATAAACTTTATTAATAAAACCCCAAATAAATAGCTTATTCACAAATACACTTTAGGCAAAAATTTAATTGATACAAAACTAAAGAATACGTATTAAAATTTACAATAACTTTACAATTAATAACTTACCAGTAATTTAGAACCACAGTCTATAAGCAGAAGTACAATTTATTTAAATGATTAGGAACTTGTAAATGTATGGAAACAGGAAGGCAGTTACGTTAGAAGATAAATTATTTTAATTGTTAGGATATTACAATGTTCGTATCCGTTTTCTATCTAAATATACAATTAATTGAATTTGTATTTAAATTTTATATAATGATACAAATTAATTAATTAGTCCATCCATACTGATTTTCAAAAGCACATTATTTTAAACCAAATGAAATCAATCAACATACAAATATCAAATTGTAAAGAAGTATTTGTTATAACAATTGATTGTATTTTTATCTAAAAGCAATTCATATGAATAAAAGAAATGATACATGTATATATATGATAATACGATAAGAAAATCAAATTCAACAGTATAATTTGATATAAATGTGACAGTTTTAACTGGTGTATTTGTAGTAATTTGTCGTCAACTCAGGTTTGAACGTTCACGCTATAAAAGTTGAATCTATACCTGATATCATAAAATGTTCATGTTGTAATAATGAATTCTAGCCATCCTTTGATATTTTTTTTTAATATACATAAATGATACAATTTTACGTTTTAGATATTTCTTTCATCATTTTTATCAATGTCACATTTTGTATTCGATGAATCTTTAAATCATTTAAAGCCATATTTTGAATAGAATATACAAACAATATTACACATATACTGTTGCAACTGCTCATTGTAATCATTGTATTCATTCACCTCAATAATATACATATATAAGCTATCAGATTTTGGATCTATTTTCTGCTCTTAAGTACATAACTAATGAAGTGTGAAAATTTTTTAGTTTTATGTTAAATATAAGTTTAAATTTTCCTAAATTGGAATTGTTCAGTGTATAACTACTATGACTATTTCGTAAAATATAATGTATGTTTATACATAAAAATGTAAATACAAAAAACCTAATAATTGCATTATACATAACTCACTAACTTCATTTCGAAATGTTTTTTTTTTAATTAATTAATAATTATACTTAATTTTTTTAGACGAAAGTACCAAATGAGTAACATATACAAATAAGTTTGGCTAGATGGAATTTCCTATATGTCCAGTAGAATGCGATTAAACGAATTTGAATTTTCTAAATTCATATTTATAGTGCATTAGTGGTATGCTTGTGGACTTCAAATATCTGTCTAATTTGAAGTACCTAAATTCTTAATTCAAACACAGATTGAAAATTGTCACATTTGTTTGAATGAGCTGTTCCAATTTTGTTGTATCATTCATACAAATTGGAACGGGAAATCCGTTATTAAAATAATTGACTCTCTTTATTTTCTCCACACCAGGATAAACTTTTTTGTGAGTATTGACTATTAATCTAAATTGGTTTTTATGATATTTCGAATTATTTTGTTTCCAAAAGCTAAACATGATTAATTATTTTAATAATCAATAGTGATTATTTTAATAATCCATAGTGATTATTTTATTTCATGCTTGTTCAATATGAATTCTTTCATTTGTACATTGAATATGTGCAATTGTGGAATCTGTTATCAAAAGCCATCACCTGTGTTGCATTTGAATGTAAATCATGGTAAATTGTGTTCTTTTCTGGATGATCAAGTTTCTTTATCCTTCTGGAATGGTTTCATTTTTCATATTCATGACATATTTTGGAATTCCATGCTTGCGCCAAAATCATTTATTTAATTGAAGGTTTTTGGATTATTTGTTATTGCGACTTTAATTAAAAATCTTTCACTTAGGAAAAGTGGATATATTGATTTTGCCTAACTTTTAAGACACTGTTTCAATCCGTCCACTTTGACCTTTTCATGTTTCATTGCAGGGATATTTTAAATATCCCACCGAGCTGGTTCACTTCCTTCAATCCATGACCGGGTGTGATCAAAAGTCCCTCTCCAAGGTATGACGCACAGAGTTCTTCATTTATCTTAAAGACTATTGCTTCACCGCTTTGGCAATTCTTTTCAGAAACGATGGTTAGGAGTTCGCGAAGATGACACCGGTCGCATGGATGTCACCCGCAGCAGCGGTATAAGTACTTTACATTCGTGAGTAGAGCCACCTTCTTCAGTGCTGGTTTGCAACCGAAAGAAATGCTCCCCAAACATGTAACTCTCCACTTCAGCTCCAAGAGCAGTAACAAAAACACAAACTCGAGGTCACAGGATCAGACAGGTCGGCGTCCGTCATCTCGTGGCTTCCCAAGTCGCAATAACAGTGCATTTCAGAGCAGGTCGAGTGGTTCGTCATCAAGGGACGGCTCCGGTGTGAACAACGACATGCCGAGTGAATTCGAAGAGGACTTCAACTTTAATGAAACAACAATTACGCGCGAAACAACACTGCCTCATCGCCTTCTAATTGGTAATAGTGGGTCCTTCTTAAAACAGCCACCACTGGACAGTAGACCGACCTCCGTGCCAGCGGGGACGAACCAGCGATCTAGTGAAGAAGAACCGTCCTCCTCGTCAGGAGTTGTCACCTACGCAAGGAGACCCGAAGGTCGAGCCTCGTCCAGACAGGGGACCCAAATTAATTGTGAGTGACAAACTAAACTATCATCAAATATTTCACAAAGTTTTGGACCTTCTGTCTTCGAGTTTGCTGTGATTTCAGACTTTAAAAAATATTATTTCAGAGCGATAAGAGGATGAACCTTAAGTTTTTGGATCTATCTTTGTGGAGTTTTTCTGTATAATCGATTAATGACGCCACCACATGACGAATGACATCACGAAAACACAAAAACTTTGTTACGGACGATATATTAAAATTTATCATGGATTCCTCTAGGATTACATTCTGCTGAAGACCTCTAACTGTCTAGTTGGCGCATGTTTGATTGTTTGAGTAGCTTTATTAGTAATTATGAAGGAAAATAATCAACTTATAAACGTGTGTTTTGTGTAAGTTCAATATGAGATATCAATCAAAATAAATTGTATTTTATATATACATTAATGTACAACATTGAATAAAAAGTGGATAATAATTATTATTGTCAGTCAATTTCAACCAATTCAGCATTTTTGGGTTTCATTCATTTAAAAAAATCAATTTATAGATTTCTGTACCAAAACGTCATTTTTTACACGAATATTGTGCATAATAGAAAATGCTGAATTATAATTTTACACAATAGACATTATTTAGATTTTATACACTGCGGAGCAGATAATAAAACCGAAAATCTGAAAACCTTTATTCAGAGTTCATTCACAGAAAATTGCACAGTTTTGCATATTTAGCATTCAAACGGTTTCAATAACTTCCCCTTTTTGAACGTTTCCTCCTCACCACTTATCATCCTTCCTTCCAGTCCAACCGGAACTGCCCGAGTCCGAGCTGATCCGAGAGCTCCTCTACAGCCTGCTCGGTGTCGACGGCCGAGTCATCCAGTACGACTCGGAGGTGGACCGGTTCGTCGTGTCGAGCAGCGCCGGCGTGCCTGGGAGCCTCCGGAAGCTGATGGAGAGGATCGCCGAGTGCGGCTGGCTGCAGCGGAAGATCCGCAATTACGTCAACGCCAACAAGTGGAACTCCACCATCGGCGGGATGGCGGCGGCCTTCTGTGCGGGCCTCCAGGACCACCTCACCGAGTACTACCGCCTGGTGACGACCATTGAGACCCAGCTGATCAAGGAGGAGCAGCAGGCGAGCGCCCAGCAAGACCAGAGCTCCAGCATGACCCTCAAACGGCTGTCCCTGTGGACTATGGCCCCCCTGGTCCTCCTGCGCCACCTCGCGGCCCTGGTCGACGTCTGTGAGGGTAAGAAGGGGGGCGCCCTGGCCGGGGAGGTGGCCACTTACCTCGTCAACGGAGACCCGGTGGTTCGCGGGGCCGTTCACCACCTCCTGGGGCTCGTGGTGCAGCCGCTCGTGAGGATCATCGAGGCCTGGATCTACGAGGGGGAGCTCGACGACCAACATCAAGAGGTGAGCCTGTCTTTGGGGCAGGGTTGTTCCGGGCTGTGCTAACACCGTTTGGTGGCTCGTTTGTAGTTCTTCGTGGCCTCGAATCCTGCCATCGTTGCCGAGGCGCTCTGGCACAAGAAGTACAGTCTTCGCAGGTCCATGATTCCCAACTTTATTGAACATGAGCAGGCTAGAAAGGTGACTGCTTGTTATGTCTAGCTGTTGTTGCTCCCTGTCATTGTGAAATGTGTATTTTGGTGGCTTCACAGATCCTTCTAACCGGCAAATCGATCAACTTTCTTCGTCAAGTCTGCAACGAAAGAACGAACATCAAAAATCGTGAAATTATCCAGAAGACGATGATGCAGAATGGTAAGTCACCTTTTCATAACTGTTCACAAGATATCTTTGTTCTTGATAAAAACAAATACAAGGTTCCAACTTTAGAATCCTTTTTGTTGGTATTTTTAAGCAGTACAAACCCCTTTAACAGTGTTTTTAATTGTTGCACATTTCTGTAAGTTCATTCTCTAATTGTTTCTTTGAGATCCTTCAACGTAATGATTTACACAACTCATTCCGTTAGAACCAACTTTGCTTACAATGCACAGTAGCGTGCAAACTGTCTAAATCAATTAACTGTTGTGCTAATTGAACTCAAGATGTCTTTTATTTATTAGTCAATTATGCTGAAAGGTCATTACTTTTATCACAACCTCTTTCACATAGCCGCAGTCTATACAAACGAAGAAGGCCTCAATGACAATGAAACGTAACATATTTAATCACGTTTGACCTCGAATTATCGTTAAACATTCTTACTTAAACACGAACTAAGGGCTCTGGGAATTTCTTTCGGTACACCTCTATCACCTGCCTTTCATCATGGTTTGTAGTTGACTTGATATTCAACCAAGATCTCGATCCATCCTTTCGGACAATGGTGAACACAGTTTACGCGGAAACCAGCCGGTTCCTTCTCGAGATTCTTTATGAGAAGTATCACTTCTTAGAGCACTTGAAGGTATCAATTTTGTGTGCGCTATATTTCATTTAGTTATATTTCGGAGATGTTTAATCGTGTCTTTCTCACACTACAGGCGATGCGTCGATACCTTCTTTTGGGGCAAGGGGATTTCATTCAGTATCTCATGGACCTTCTTGAGTAGGTTTCATTCGTTAACTTTGCCTTCTTCTGAGTTCTGGTTAACTTATTCTGTATCCATGGTTCCCCACACAGAAAGGAACTTGTCCAGCCCGCTACAGAGCTCTATCTACACAACCTAACGAGCATATTGGAGACTGCGATCCGCGGAACGAATGCCCAATACGAGGAAGCCGACATTCTCAAGCGATTGGACGTTCGAACCCTTGAAATCTCCAGAGGTAAGTCCTTCAGTTTCCTGTTGAAGTAGGTCCTACCGCTCATCACATTGAACCACAGGCGACACCGGGTGGGACGTCTTCTCTCTGGACTATCACGTGGACGGTCCTCTAACCACCGTCTTCACACCCGACTCCGTGGGCATGTATCTGCGGGCCTTCAACTTCCTCTGGCGGACCAAGCGAATGGAGTTCCTCCTGAGCAACATCTGGCGGCAACAGGTCTTGCTCAACAGGGTCCTCGGCAGTATGCCCGAGCTGGCCCAACTCCTCCACGCCTACCAGCTGCTCGGCAATGAGATGGGACACTTTGTGAAACAGATCCAGTACTACATCAACTTCGAGGTGCTCGAGTGCGCTTGGGGGGAGCTCATGGATCAGGTGAAGAAGGCCACGGATCTGGATCACGTGATCAGGGCGCATCAGACCTTCCTCCGGAGCATCATTGGTCGCTGTCTGCTGGACGAAGCGTCCAAGGAGATGTTGAGCCAGCTGCGGGCGATCTTCGACATCATCACCAACTATCAGGAGCTGCACGAAGAGATGTTTGCCAGTTTGTTTGAAGAGCTCGACATGCGACAGCTCTACAACGATAAGGTGGGTGATCCCATCCTGTCCCATGTTGCTGTTGCTGTTGATGAGTGTTCTCTTCGTCCTGTTTCAGATTGTAAAGTCGACGGATAAGGGCATGTGGGGCACCTCAGCTAGCAAGGAGGACAGAGAACAGATGCGACGAAAGAACTTCTCGTACAAGTCTGCCCCGACCTACTTGACGAAGTTCAGGGTGCTGGGGCAAACGTACACGGTAGGTTAAAGCTAGCTCGTCCTATGGTTGGTCTGTGTTCAGCTTTGAGGTGTGTTTCTTGCAGGATATGGTGAAGAAGTTCCTCCGGATGCTCACAGAACAGCAGGATCTCAATCTTCGCTTCCTCAGTGTGAGGATCAACTACAACAACTTCTACAGTGACTCTAGAGACAACCTTCGGAGCAGTTTTGTTTCGCTGAGTTCCGGCAACTTGTATACCTCTCGAGGGCCGTCAATCGTTTCCAGGGAACCCAAAAGTCCACCGAAATCACCAAAATCATTACGCAAAAGCTTCAAATTAGTAACCACAGGGCTAGAAATTATCAGATCATCGCCGAATCCCGACTCCCAACAGTTTTCCCATTCTGTATCCAAGGGGAGAGACTCTCTATCGCAACAGTCCTCCGAAACGGCGTCCTTTCGACTATCGAACAACTCTAGGTCGCAGATGACGTCACATGCGGGAATGGATGTCAAAGGAAAGAGTGGGGATCGTTCTGGGGCCTCTGTAACCACCATAAAATGCGAAAGTATAAGCAATTTGACATCAGCCTTACCACACGATGAATCACTCCACAGATCTAAAGATACTCTGGCGAAAAGGAAAACTGACTCATCATCCTTGTCACCGTCAACACCTCCAAAGACAACGACACAGGGGTCGCCTAAGTCTTCTCATTCCTCTTCTCCGGTGGTCACGAGTGTCTCTTTGGCTCAACAAGCTCCCTCAAGCTATACGAAACTAAAAGAGGACGTTAACCCTCCACCACCCATATCCCCAACGTCAGCCAGAATATTGGACATAATGTCCAAAGTGAGGCTAACTAATGCTGGAAAAACGACGCCAAAGACCTCTCCTGGAGCTTCTCCGGACACTTCTCCAACTCACTCTCCTTGTTCGACACCTACGATGAAATCGACAAATCAATCAGCCTCTCCGTCAACGCAACCTTCTCCGAATTCTATGAGGGTTCAAGAAATTATGGCGAGAATGAAGGGCTACTCACATGTTGTCACAATTCAGGATCTCTCGCCGGTTTCATCTAGTCAGCCATCGCCCAAGATCCAGGATATCATGTCCAGAGTTAAGAGCTCCCCTCCGCAAACTGCAACCACTGTGCAGAACGTCATGAAACAAATTTCACCCGAGCGATCTAGCCCACTCCCACTTACTCCGACATCCGATTCAAAGACGTCCATGTCTATTAGCAGCTCTGCTGCAGATAAGGTGCAGAATATTATGGACCAGGTAAAAGAATTTAGAAAATCTTCGTCATCCACCCTACCTCAGTCGTCAGTCAGCACTATTAGTAAAAAGAAGGAATCGTCAGAGGATTCTGATGGAAGTAGTTGCTAGTCCTTAATTGTATGTAGTGTATATTAGAATGTTCTCATTTAATAATGTAAATGGATTCGAACTTATTTTTGTACATCCTTATTCTATTGCTTGATTGCTATAATGATGTTAAGAAATGCAATTCTATAAATGTATGCATACTCTTAATATTTTTTATGACGCTATTTTTATTCGAGAAATTTGGTTGTTTTTAATATTAAGGATTCAACAATCATTTTTAAGGTTTTTATTTTATATAAATTAAATCTTTCACAAAACTATTGTATTATAGAGTTGTTATTTTATTGCATATATTTATAGTTACATTGTATTGGAAGTTTTTTTTAACTTTTGCACTATTAATTAAAAATCACTATTTAATAATATGGTTATGCTTTTATGTTTTTTCCTGTGTCTACTATTCCCCTTTGGACAATAAAATGATAAGTATAAAATTTCAGTCATTTGAATATAATCGATTGTGGTTTGAATGACTTCGTTTGTATTCTGAAAACATGCCACGGCGTATTTCTTTAGCACAACAAATATTTTGTATTAAGAATTATTCTACCAATAATATCAGTACTGTTTGCAAAATTTGAAAATTAATTTAATGAGTCCATAAGATGGCACACAGTTAACGAGCTGGTGAATAAATTTGAATTAATTATAGGTAATGTCACCGATAAACCAAGACCTGGTCGCTCATCTTCTACCAAAAGTGAAATGAATCAAGTAGCAGTTAGTGAAACATTATGACAAAATTTTCGACAAACGACACAAAATTATCACACGAATTTGATATTTCACAGAGCAGCATTGTCCGTATAATTATTTAAGAAGCTTGGTCTAAAGGTCTGGCACCCGCATCTGTTGCAAGAACTCCATGAAGACTATTTTGATCGACGAATGCATTTTTGTAATGTATTTGATGTGTCATTCAATTACAAACATGTAATTTGGACTGTTAAGGCGATATTCAAACAAGACGGTCAAGTAAACAGACACAACTGCGTTTATTACTCACACGAAACTTCTTATCAAACGTTCGCTGAATCTGTGAATAGCCCTGGTATCATGGTATGGGCTGGCATATGCTCAACACAGGTTATTAGGTCATACTTTTTCCGCGAAACTGTTACAGGAGAAAGTTATTAGCAAATGCTGGAGAATTTCGCATTTCCTGAGATCCGTAAACTTGGTGCATGTGCAGGCCACCAACATGACCTCATCACAGTGGCAACAGGACGGTGCCCCTCCTCATTTTGCAGTGAGGTAATTAGAAAATGCCTGGATGCTAAGTTCCCAGGAAGGTAGATTGGGCGACGGGGTCCCGTGGAGTGGCCCCCTCGAAATCCGGACCTGTCTCTTGATTATAGAATGTGGGAGAAAGAGAAAGTTTTTTCGCTTCGCAGCATTGCAGACTCTACAACAGTTACGAGATTTAATTGTGGTAGAGAGAGATTAGCTGTGCTCAAAAATTTGGGATTCTTTTCCTCAAAAAATTCGTCAGTGTATGTAAGAAGCGGGAGGATATTTTGGAAATAATAGATCATGAATATAGATGAACTATTTAAGTATTGCCATATTCCGATATTGTGTTTATTCACACTGTTATTTTTACGGTTACAAGTTGTAAATGTATTTCTATTCATACAATTTTCGACGGTTACTTCTGACTTACCCTGTATATAAACTGTTGACTAATCTTACGTGGAGCGTTTTAATTGTATTGTATGTTAATTACTTTGTTTGATGTTATGACATGGTCATGTACAATCTAGAAGATAGAATATGCAATATAATAATAAAATAAAATGATACAGAATATTTAAAAAAAATATAAAAATGAATTAAGCTACCTTTTCAAATTTTCAATATAATTCACGGGGCTCAGAAACGAAAAGTCCTACCTCCTATCTTCACATTTGCAGAATTTCATCGAAGTTCACTGCTGTTTCCACGACTCGTAGCATTATATAGGTGCATCTCGACTTTTTGGTCTTCCATATCTTTATAATCAGATTCGGTGCATGGTTTTAATCGTAGTTTGCATATGCTTGGCTCCTAAAGATCTAGTTTGTAGTTCCAAATGCGAAGTTCCTCCTGCTGCTCTCGTTTTTCATGTTCAATGCAGTCAGTTACTACCACCGGACTTTACAGTTTTTACAGTAAACTTAGGTTTCAAAAATTGTAATAAAATTTAAAATGAAAATTACAGTCAAAGTTCATTAAACAATTTATTCATTTTAAATATTTGTATTATTCAAAATTCAAAATAAATATTTAAAATTCGAGAAATGAATTTATGATAGTTTAAAATAACTATATATTTTTTATATAATGTTATTTAAAATAATAATATAAAATATACAACTAAATATAGGGATGTCTTTACATTATAAAATTTAATAACATTTAAATTTTAAATCATTAATATTAAATACAAATATCTTATGGAATATCTATATTAAAAGAAATTAATTGTCGTGAAACAAGCCAATTTAAAAAATATTTTATTGTACTGTAGTAATTTTATATTAAAACATTTATTCCCTTCATTCATTTTTATTTTCCTGTTTTGTGTTTTTCAGAATAGAAATACGATGGCATAACATTATTTAAATGGAAGATACTGTTCGTAATCAAGTTATTTTACAGTTAAATAAATTGTGTTTAAAAATCTTGAAACCTCTGTCTTCAGGTAAATTATTAGACTTATTTGACCATTCATTTATATTAACCTGTACACTGTATGCTTCAATTGTATTTAAAAACAAGCTCTGGAATCTGCATTGGATATATCTAATTTCTGAGAGTTGTATAACCTAAATCATAATTGGATATCACTGCATTTTTAATTGACAAAAATAAACATAACTTATATGTCTGTTCTCAATAAGTTCTAAACTAAAAAGAGTATTTTGCAATTATAAATACATTTATTTGCATTTATATTTCTAACACTTATAGTCAATGATTTACAATCAGGTAATTGAAAGAAAGCAGAACTGTAAAATGCCACAATTTTTTTAATTATTATTTTTATATTAAGTTTGACATAATGAATAACTTGACAAGAATGTTGGAAAAAAGTTATAATCTACTAGATAATATAAATATTGGCAACTGTTTTTGGACCCGACCATTTGTTGACATTTCAATTTATACAATCTTCATCTTATTCTATCTATTACATCTTATGCAATCTACAATGAATGTCCATGATTGGTTGGAATAGTTTTTAGCTGTTAATGCTAATAGATTGTGATTTATTATAACTTATACCTTTGTTTCATATATAATAAAAAAAATGTAATATGTTATTATTTATATAATAAAAAATAATAAATTTGAAATTTGTGTGAAGAAAAATCATCAATCAGTTTTGAACCAAATACGAATGTTCAATGATTTGTAGTTTATAATTATATAATGATCTGACGGTTTGTGGAGGACATGTCCACAATCGGTTGCCACTGCACAACCATTTATGGACCTGACCATTTGTGGGCATTTCTATAATATAAATGATTTCAATGTCCAAAAATTATTAGGTCCACAAATGATTGGGCAGTGGCGACTGATTGTGGATGCAACCATTTGTGGACATTAAAATCATTTGAATTATAGAAATGTCCACAAATGGTCGGTCAGTGCTGACTGATTGTGGACATGTCCTCCACAAACCATCTGATCATTATATAATTATAAACTACAAATCATTGAACATTCCTATTTTTTTATAATGTAAATAATAACATATTACACATTTTTTATTATATATGAAACAAAGGTATAAGTTATAATAAATTAAAATCTTTTAGCATCAACAAATTGTTGTCAACAGCTAAAATCTCTTCCGACCAATCATAGACATTTATTGTAGATTGTATAAAATGTAAATGAATAAGACATAGATTGTATAAATTTTAAATGTCCACAAATTGTTGACAACATAAACAAAACTGTTTCAACTAGAAATGCTACCAGAACATTTAAAGATAATTAAAAAGACTTCAAAATCCTGCTATAATCATTATATTAAATTTTAAACAAAAAATACAATTTAAATCTTTTATATACCAGTAAAGGTCTGGTGTGCCAAAATGGGTTATTAATAAAACCTTATGCCAATACCAAATGCAATGCATAAAAACTAATTTTAATCTAACAAAACCTCATGCTGATCTTAGCTGCACTGAATAAAAACTGATCCTGATTCCTGAAAACCTGATTCCAATGCCTAAACTAAATAATTTAGCTATTTATAGTAGAATCAGAGTTATTTTTAGATATTCTACAGTGAAATTAGAGTTATTTTAGTTAATCTAGAGTAGAATTAGAGTTATTTTAGCCATTTTAGAGTGGAATCAGAATTAGTTAGGCTATACTAGAGTGGAATCAGAGTTATTATAGTTAATCAGAGTTATTTTAACTTATTTTGCTAATTTAAGTTTACATACATATTATATATTTCAGTGTGGTTTTATAGTATAATTCTATAATTCTATAAATTTGCCTTTTGTTCATATTAAAACAAACAATTTAATTATTTCTTTTATTTAAATTATTATTGATCAAGCAAAATTTTGGCATCATTTTTTCTGTATCAGCATCAGTTTTTATTCTGTACAAGTAAGATTGCATTGATTTTTATCCTTTATATTTGGCATTGGTATCAGGTTTTATCTATGGTCAGCTTATCTATAACCATCTAATGTGTTATTAAGGAGTTGATAAAAAATGTGTCAAAATCAGATTATTACACAAAATTATTTTGTTAAATTTTAAATTTGTAACAAGATCATACATTAATTACAATTTTGACAATTTTGATGCTCTATAATTCTATCAATATCATTAATGTTGATCTTTATTAAAATCATAATTAAATGGTGTGCCATGTTTTTACTTTACATAGATTTTATTTTAATTAGACAATAAGTTTTACAAAAAACAATACTTAAGTAGTGTCACATGAAAAAATCTATCAGGTATTTTTATGACAAAATGATGGACCCTCCCTGGTTGAATTATTTACTTAAGATCAGGCCACTTTTATATGAATTTTAGGTTCCATGAGGACCATATTTTGCTGACCATCCAGGCTTTTTATGGGGGCAGGAATGTCCTGAAATTATTAATACATTAATGATTCTTAGCTTTAAAATCAATAAATTTTGAGTGCTACAAACTATTTTATAGACTATACTAAAGACCACTCATATTGATTTAATTTCTGTTAATCTGTATTACTCAGGCATAGGAATTTTCCAAGATTTCCAGGTAAAAAAGATCATTTTTCTATTTTGTCTAAATATGCAATAATAATTAAGGGGTATAACCAAAAAAATAGCCTCAACTGCAAAATTACACTTCACTTGCTTTTGAAGGGTTCACAGTTTTCAGGGTTTTATAAAGGGGCCTGATGACTATAATTTTGAGTCCCAGAAAAAGCTTCCTTAAATTATCATAATATTGTTGGTAATTTTTAAATTAGATATAAACAATATGGATAAAAATTGAATGTGTAAAAATGTGTGGAGTTGTGAAAAGTGGTGGACCATCCCTGTATACTTAAAACACCCATTAAAAATGCAGCATAAAACAAAATTCTTTCCATTTACAAGTGTAGGCATGATTTTTTTCCATATCATTGTCACAGATGAGATTTGAACCATTTTATATCTATTTATTTATAAAAATAGGCTTGTCATGGATGACATCTCATTCATGACAGTCATATAAAAAATCATCAGTGTAAGTATATATGTTTTTTTTATAATAGATATTACAATACTCTTTGTTTCACATATAATTTAATTTATTGTATTCACATTATATTTAACTATTAACTTACAAAATTAAATAATCATATAAGTATGTGATATGTTTTACTAATTTAAGTATAATAGTTTAATAAAGACTTTATAATATGTGCATTTTAGAAATCCAGATTAGCTGGTATAGACTGTATTTTATTATTTCTGTTATAAAATTATTAAAACTATGGCTAGCCAAAACTATTAACTGGAACAGTTTTTGAATTTATAATGTCCTTTATTATCAATTTGATGGTCCAGAATTATTTGGAATTTTTTTTCTAATTTCATATTTTAATTATTTTAATTTATGTTACTTAATCATATTCATAGTATCTATACTGCCTAAATCATAACATATATTTTGTGTTTTTGCTACCTAATAAAGTGGTGGAATTTCTCATAGAGTCTTAGAAAAGTCTTTTAAATTGATTTTAAAAATATTGTATGAACAGTATAAGTTATTTAAACTATTGATTATAAAACTTCTCAGTATTAACCATTTTTAGATATTAATATCAAGGATTTCCATTGTTTTAGAGGAAGTCCAACCATACCTTCGAAAATCACTTCAAACTTTAAGCAGGTATGTATTACTCAATTGTTTTGTTATGAATGTAAATTGATTTAAACTGAACAGCTACTAAATTTTTTAGCCATTTTCCGGATCCGAGTGATGATCTTACAATTGAAGAAGATGTCTGTACACGATGTGAGATTTTGTTAAGTTGAATTTATTTCTATTAAATTGAATTAATTATATCCTTTATGCTATCGTTTATTATTATATAGTAATGCCACACTGTCACTAATGTTATAAATAAAGTTTTGATCCTAAAAAGCTAGCCTAAAGCTAAGCTTTGGAATTGATGTTTTATCTTAGAACATTTTATCTTATTTTAATTTCTAAACATGTAATTTCCTGAAATAAAATAAAATAAATTAAATAATTATCTTTTTATAGTTTTTTATTATTTTACATAAAATTTTAGAATATTCTAAAATGATTTCAGCATTCTCTTTCTTCATTAAGTATTGCTTTATTGTTCCAAATGTATTCGTTTTTATAGTAAAGGAGGAGAATCGAGATGCTGATGTCTTCATATTTAGGGATTTAAAACGCCGTTTACAAGATATTGTAAGTTCTCTTGAATAGTCAAAAAAGAATTCGACCTCCTTACTTTCTTATTCTTCGATTATAGGGAACCTTCAAGCGAAGTGCAGATCTGATCTACTTTTTTCACTGTAGTGCAAATTATTCCAAACAACCAACACAGCTGAGGGTATGGTCATATTGAGTCTGTTTTACTTCACTGATGGCCCTTAACCTTGGCTATGCCTTTATTTGCTTCCAGACTGGTTTTTCCGGATCGATGCAGCAGCTTCCACGCTCTGCTTCCGACTCAATTCATGGCAGCATGCAGTCACTCCTTCCTGCAGAGCATTCTCGTGCTAATGGAACGAGTAGCATCAAACAACTCGGCCGGAATTTGTGAGTAACCATAGTTGTGCTGAGAATTTCTATGAGACACGATTTTAGCTGTTATATATGATTATTTGTTCAGTTTTCAACCGGGCCGGATATCTAGCAGCCAATCAGAACGACGCCTTAACGAGGCGGCCACCTTCGGACGCAACAACAGTGCCGTAAACACCGGGCAACAGGAGACCCGTCGAGCCAGGACCCCGCGTGAGGACGAACTGACCGAGGCCCAGCTGGTGCGAGAATTGATCTACGTGCTGATGGGATTGGGAGGAAACTTGATGCGCCTGAGTGTGGAGCAGGACCGCTTTTGTGTGTTCACCCAGGGCCGGTCTGGGGGGGTGAGTGTGTCCCATCAGAAGCTGGCTGAGAGGATTGCCGAGTGTGGCTGGCTCCACAAGAAGGTCCGTGGATACGTGGAGCTGCACCAATGGGAGACCTCTTTTGGCTCGATTGGCCAGAGCTTCTGTGCCGCTTTGCATCATCAATTGGCGCTGTATTACCGTCTTGTTGCGTCTGTGGAGGTGAGATTATTACCTATCTTTACAGTTTCAGTTACAGTTACACCTTCAAATATTGATTAAATTCGCTTGATAAAGTTGACTCTCTCTATCGATCGGTCCTCTCTAGAGCCAAATAAGTCACGAAGAAGAGTGCTTCACCTCCGACTTCCTCACCCTCAAGCGTCTCTCGCTCTCCATAATGGAACCGATGGTGCTCCTGCGACAGTTGGCCGCCCTGGTCGACGTGTGCGACAAGAAGAAGGGGGGTGCCCTCGTCTCCGAGGTCTACTCCTACCTGTTCCACGGGGACCCCACTGTGAAGCGGGCTCTCTCCGATGTCTTGGCGCACATTGTGCAGCCCCTGCACGTCCTCATCTCCAAGTGGATTTACGATGGCGAATTGACGGACCAGTTTCATGAAGTGGGTTTTCTTTTTATCTGGAAAATCGAAGCTTTGAATATATTTTTAATGCTACTCAGGAAGCAAATTATAGCGGGTGTTATTTATATGTGAACTCTGATGTGTTTAGTGTATTAAATATAGAAATAATTGGTTCAAAACAGAAAACATATGGGCACGTGACTCTAGTAGAAGTCTTGTGATTCATTCATGCGCTGACTTGAAGACTGTAGTTTGTACTCTGAGACATTGTTCAACACAGCGCACCTATTTATTTATTTATATCACAACCGCGGATAATAGACTTCGATTAACCGGCCGGTAGCTCGCCGTGAGTCACCACGCCTTTTTATTAATTGAATAAACTTACTCTCTAAATATATGAATATATTCTGTGATATTTTCGAAGCAGACTTGCAAACAGACATGGAAAAAGAGCGTTACGAAATTATTGACAAAACTAACGACTAGCATATGATATTGTGAATGACAGACGTAACTCAGGGTGTTCTCTTTGTGTTCATGGTTTCTGGTGTGTAGTTGATAGCGCGCGCGCAGTTTATTTATTAACCAGGCAATCGAGAGAGCTGGGTGGAAACGAGTTCACTTGGAAAGAAAGAATTATAGAAACAGGGTCTAGACAACTGGTAGCTAATAATAACTCGACTGCAGGGATCAATACTGTGCCTTTGTGTTCCTTTCGCAACAGTTTTTTGTGGCATCTGACCCCTCGACGAGTGTGGACCGTCTTTGGCATGACAAGTACAAGCTGAGGACGTCCATGATCCCGTCCTTCATCTCGCCCAAACAAGCGAGAAAGGTACGTTACTCTTCTTCTCTCCAATTATTGATTTTCTAATACATTTTCACACTCATTACTCAGCATAATTATTTATTGCAATCTTATCTGTAAACATTCAGATTCTTCTCACTGGAAAATCGATAAACTTCTTACGTCAAGTATGTGAAGAACGAGCTAGCATCAAGGATCGTGAATTGATCCAGAAATCTCTCCTAATCGATGGTAAAAACTACAAATAAATCCTCTTTAGTTTTTGATTATTTCGTATTTTTTGTTTTGTTATCAAATTTCATGTGAGCACGAAATTTAACGATGAGACATCTTAAGAAATTGTCTTTAATTTTTTTTGATATATTTGTATTTATAAATTATGCTACGAATTTTATTGATTCATTATTTTTTTAGTAAAAAAGTAGGAAGTTGTTATAATATTAACTGCGTAATATATAATCACGCATCTGTAAATTCTGTAATATTTGATATAATTTTATGAAATGCGATCTTTGAGTGTTACTCGGCATTCCTGTCTACGTTGGACCAAATCTTTTTCTTCAGTGGAATCGATTTTTCGTCAAGATCTGGACCCCTCCTTCAAGGTGATGATCGACACAGCCTACAAGGAGACCAGTCAACATCTTCTGGAGATACTCATCGAGAAGTACGAGTTTCTGGAGCATGTGAAGGCCATGCGGCGTTACCTGTTGCTTGGTCAGGGTGACTTCATACAGTACCTCATGGATCTTCTCGAGTAAGACAGTGTTGCTGGGCAGCTTTCTGGTAGAATATTTTAGATAAAGATCTTAATCAATCGTTTTCTTCACACTTTTATTTGCAACGATTGTTAGCAGAGTCTATATTCCACTTTTTCTTCAACCTTGGATTATTGATTTTTGAAATGGCTGCATGAAATTAAAATGGATCTTCACAAATTTTAATCTATGTCAATATTGGATCCCTTTTCTTATTCCTAATTTTTATTTTTGGAGAATATTGTTCATATGAAGTATAGTGTAATGGTTACAATAAAATTTAGAGAATTCTAAAATATGCGTGTTGTATTTAAGGACGAACTTGGCTAAGCCGGCCACTGAGCTCTATCTCCATCGATTATCGGGAGTGTTGGAGACCGCAATTCGGGCTACCAACGCCCAATTTGACAAGAATGAAATACTGAAGAGGCTGGACGTTCGACTGCTTGATATATCACCTGGTGAGCTCACAGATTCTGCCCTCCTGGTCTGATATTGTTAGTTAGTATTGGAGGATGACAATAGCAACGTTTGTGTCTTTAAAATTTGAAAACTACTTAATTAACAAAGGTATTGAAATTGTGGATAATTAGAGGATTTCTATTTCTTCTCCAGGCGACACCGGGTGGGACGTCTTCTCTCTGGACTATCACGTGGACGGTCCTCTAACCACCGTCTTCACACCCGACTCCGTGGGCATGTATCTGCGGGCCTTCAACTTCCTCTGGCGGGCCAAGCGAATGGAGTTCCTCCTGAGCAACATCTGGCGTCGCCAGGCGGCTTGTGCACGGGCCATGTCTGTGGTTCCCGAACTCTCGGCGCTGCTCCATAGCTGTCAGTTGTTGGCGGCTGAGATGGGCCACCTTGTTCAGCAAGTCCAGTACTACATCAACTTTGAGGTAGGAAGCTTATCTTATTCATGTTTGTCTGTTATTGATTTTACTTGATTTCATATCTCTGTAAACTTTCTAGTATAATGTTTTCTTTTTTGAATACATCGTAAATTATTTTCTAAATTATTATTTAAAATAATATAATTAAACCATAGATATTATAATATATCTATACGTTAACTAGATGTGCGATCTAAAATTGATACATTTTGTAAAACAAATTAAATTTGATTAGTTAATTTGAAGTTGTTTGCCTAACACGCCACGCCGGCTAAGCATTTAATTTTAGATTGCAGATCTAGTTGTAGTTATAGTGTAATGTCTATGAATTAAACTTATACAATTAATACAATTTTCGGGAAAGTAAACAAAACACAGTACTATATAGAAATAAAGCGTATAATATGTTTATTTCAATTGTAGAAATAATTATTATTAGGTGTGTATACCTCAAACAAATATAGTGTATTGCATTGTTTTTCCAACTCTTACCTAAGTCACCGTCGTTGATAATTGGTTAGCCAATGTAGGCAGCTTCTATATTAATATTGTCTGATCTACATCGCATGATGATAAAATATCTACAACATCTAAATTTAATAAAATCGATAATCCATTACGTCGATAGAAAATAATGCGCGAGATATTCTCAATCGATCTAGTAAATGGATACCTAAATATACACAGCCGACAAATTTGTTATTCATCGTTTGTTATCAAGTTATTAGTATAAAACTGGAATTCTGGCATAACCATTATTACTTATCTGTTTCATTCGAATATTCTCCCTTTCACAGGTGATCGAGACTGCCTGGGTCGAACTCCTAGAGCAAGTGAACAAAGCCGATGACCTTGATCATGTCATCCATGCTCACAAAGCCTTTCTGGAGAGTATTATCCGTCGATGTCTGCTGGATGAAAATTCTCGCGAGATGTTGAGCCAGCTGAGGGCAATCTTTGATATTATCACAAACTATCAGGAACTGCAGGAAGAGATGTTGCACACGGTATCGCATGACAAAACGGTGAGTGTTGTTGATTTCGTCATAAAATGGTTGT
Organism: Vannuccia rotundouncinata; assembly: GCA_034780395.1. Taxonomy (NCBI): domain Eukaryota; kingdom Metazoa; phylum Platyhelminthes; order Proseriata; family Coelogynoporidae; genus Vannuccia; species Vannuccia rotundouncinata. The sequence continues at coordinate 16,020 of JAUZNC010007783.1, read as the reverse complement.
GTTTGTCTGTCTGTCTGTTATAGTTATATTTCAATATCTCTGGTGTCTGTCTGTCTGTCTTTCTTTTTGTAGAGTAGACTTTCACACGCATGTCGCCAGGTGTCATTTATTAAAAATCTCAGCACACGATAAAGCTGTACAAAATTAGAGCTACACAAAATTATGGTGACTGTTATTACATGTGTTATTGGTACATGGCATACACAAAGTAAACAGCCAGATTGAAATACATCCGACGATATTATAACATTAACTTCACACAGCTGTTCGTTTTATGAATTTTGAATGACATGCATGCTGTGGAATTATTAAATATACAGTTCCGCTTTGCTTAGATTAAAAACTGACATGGAAAGTTTTAAATCACACTATTGATTGATCATTTGAGAAATCTGTGACGTTAATAGTGTTGCTTCTTGTTGTAATAAGACTATGCCTGAATACTTAAATTAATTCCAGTCTTTCAGTATTAAATTGAAAATATTAAATAATAATAATCCATCTAGTCTTTTTACACCAGAAATACACCAGAAAAATTTTTTATTATTTTTTCACGTACATTGAAAACACTCTAGATTAATAACAAAATGTTTGCCCCTCCCCTTTCCATGATTATGTTTTCGGGGGTTATACACTGTTTCCTAATGGTCTTGCTGCTTGTATCCAGGCCGCTGAAGCTGTATCTCGCCGAACCAAAAATGAATCACCGCCAAAAATACGATTTTCAGGCAAGTCCACGGCCGCCTTTATGCCCAAGTTCAAAATCCTTCAGCAGACTTACAGAGTGAGTTGTACCCCATCTCACACTGCTACATTCTCCTTTTATCTATTTTGGTGGTGTGTATTTTGCACAATTCCTTTGTCTACTCTTCAGGACACGGTTTTCAAGTTTCTGGGCATGCTATCCAGACACTCGGACGCGAACCTCCGCTTCCTGGCAATTCGCATCAACTACAACAACTTCTACAAGGAGGATTCCTCCACGTCCTCCTACCTTACCTCCTCCAAAGAACTCAACGCTCGTGGTGTAGCGCCGCTTTCCGCGAACAGCTCCGTCTCCATCAACTCCCTGCACGACTCCTCCTCCCACAGAAGAAGGCCACCGTCCTCCAGCTCGAGGAAGATCTCTCCACGCATTCAAGAAGACGTCGCTGACTTGAGCCAGAAGGTGGTGAGAACCACGACAACCGTCCACAGCGAGGTCGAAGTCCACGGTCGTGCCACCTTACCTGTACAGGGGATGAGAGACGACGTAGTGGGCGGCTTTGAAGATAGCAGTTCTGTAGATAGTGTGTGATGGAGATCCGGAATGTACATCTTTTTCTACTGGATTGTGGTTCAATTCTTGACGATAGAACATATAGATCAAAATAACACAACGAAAAGCGACCTGAATTATTATCAAATTAAGCCATTTTTATTCGGTATTTTATATCTGATTTATAATACTCAATAACAATTAATTATAGTCACAATTTAATCTATCTAGTATAAAATGCATTCCTCATATTTTGTCACCTCTAGCGTATACTGTGTATACCAATGCTGCCTTATGCAATCTTTTTTCATAAGAAACGATATATTTTTATCTTCTATTTTCTTAAATGGAACTCCTCTATACTTGACTATTCTGGTCACACAACGCCAATTTTGCTATGTACTGTTAAGTGCAGTATTTTTTCTCATGGATTTCTATATTTACTGTATTCTCTTGAATTATCGTAAACCTTAAAAAATTACATATCACGAATCTGAGGGTCCATTATTTAAGACAAATTAAATCCACTAGAAGATGCTAAACTTGCACCTATTAGATATTGGAAAACCCTAACTCCAATGAAAAATGTTTAACATATTTAAATTAAAAGAAAATTAGTGTTTATTCTATTTCCTTCAATTATTTCATGAGCTGTCCTATAACCTTAGCTTTCTTAATACATGTTTGTAGATAATAATGTTGATAACATTTGAAAACGGAAATTGATATCATTTCTGTCTTTCCATGTTTTTCTGACTCCGTCTCACATAACTATTTTTGGTATATACATATTTATATTATTTAATTATTACCTAATCATTCTCTGAACATATAACTTATTATCCAATGTCTTGTTTTCTTTGTTTAATAAATTATATGTACTCTTACTCTATACATTTCGTAGAAAATTTTAAAGTTGGTCGATATGTTCATAAACTGGTATTTTGTTAATTATTTTGTAAAACTCCAAATCAGTTTTTCCTGAAAGCGTAATTAAACGTATTGCAATTACTTATTCGATAAGAACTAAAAATACAAAATTGTGATGTACTTATTATTGTATTATAAAAATTTAATTACGTCTTAAATATATTTTGTAAGTCTAGCATGTCCGTGCTGTTTTTGGTTCTTATTTACTCAAATACACAATTATTTCGTAAATTTTTAATTAATTAACCATTTCAGAAAATGACAACGTTTTAGTTTAATAATTAAACATTATTATACAGAAAGCTTAAACATACAAAGTAATATCTAGAGTAAATTGGGGTTGTTAATAATTACTCTGGCAACATAGCATGCTTTTAACATAATGTACAACTTTTTACAGAGTTTGACAAAAATGCATTAATTTTGTTCAAAATTTAAATGCAGTTTTAAAAAAATCATTGGACGAAAGTTATTGAAGCTGCTGGTAATCATTTATAATACCTACGTTATTCTTGTATTTATATATAGTATTTATATTCTTCTAATTGATTAATTATTTAATAATTAAAGTTTTGAATCAAAAAGTAGGTATATCTCGTATTGGAGTATTGTAGAGTCTGACAAAAAACGATTTTTGTTCATAGTTGTATAATATATTATAGTTTTTTTCATAGAATTTGTATTTAATATCAGTCTATGAAAAAAGGTTATATAGGTACCTATCCCTACGGAGATTGAAACAAGTAAAATCTATGAAGAATTTCCAAATTAAATTTAGATTTCAAATTAAAAGTATAATTATATTCAAATAATTCTTGTGGTATACGATATTATATAATATCCGATATTTTTATATTATAACTCAAATATAACATTATGATCCAAATCACTTAGTTTTTTGGATATTATATCTCTTCTTTATAAAAAATATCGTAAACCACGCAACATCTTTGAACAAAGTTATAATATACATATATACAATATCTATATAAATAAAAAACATTTTTTGTCGAACTCCACATATTAAACTATAGAATTGAGATCAATTATTATTTTTAATTAAAATATTTAATGGACAATATCCCTATTCTCAAATAGTGGCATTTTTTCTTAACGCGGGAGGATCAAACCTAGCTACTAACAATCCGGGAAAAAATTACCTTAAAAGGGGGAGCTGTTCAGCTGGCAATTACTGCATACATATACACATTGCTACGTATTTGTTATATATATTGTATAACCACTTCCATTATATACTAAGGATTATAGAATTTGATTGCGGCATACCAAGATTCTCACAAAATATGTATATTTTCCCCGGTATTTCCAAGGTGTATGCAAGAAATTTAAGGTACATATATTTTCAAAGCAAACAAATATAAGTAAACTTTATTTTTATTTACTACAATCTATCTAATTTAATAATACAGTCCAGTCATTCTCTAAGTTGCTTTTAGATAGCACTGAGGTCCTTAAACAAACTGTCTAAATCTTTTTATGATTTCTCCAAACCCTCCTCGTTCTCTTTGGCCTTTCGTCGAAGAGGGTTTGATTGAACGATATTCTGCAGCTGTTGCTTGGATGTTTCTGCCATCAATGCCAAATCCTCAGACTCCTAGAACAATTTCTTGACACCTTCATCTTCTCTAAGTTCATCCTCCTTGCTTTTCCGTTCTATCTCACTGTCCCATGCGTGCTTTGCAGCCTTTTGATCATCCAAGTGCAGGCTATACCTTTTTCTTGCCGAAGAAGCAGAAACCAGCAGTTTGGAACCTTGTATATTCCACCAACCTGAATTGAAGTGGGTGAGAGACAACACAATTTAAATATATTAATTTACATAACGTCCTTTTCTCAAATCCATTTAAATTTTTCTCTAAAAGTACTATTAACTTACATGTGTTAAGTGGTCCTATATTGTATGTTGAGTAATCAGTGTAACAGCTGTGGCCTTTATGTTTTCCGAAACGATCTTTTTGTTGACAGAAAAACCTCACTCCACCATAGCTTGACAATGGGACATTACCAAAGAAACCTGCACGACCTCCCATAGTTTACTAAACTGAGGCTTTGGTACTAAACACCGATACCAGCCGTAGAGCCTGTCAGTCTTTCTGTTGAATAAGTGACCTTCATAGTGCAGTTGTTCTGCAGCTTGCCGATATTGAGTTAGTATTCTATCGCAATCACCTGCCTCTCGGATATGGTTCTTGGAGTTTAGTTTGAACAACATCAACTTTGCCAGGTCAACTGCTTTTGTAAAAGTTTTTTCAGCAGAGCAAAAATCATTCCGGTCACTTCTTTTTTGAAGTGACCACAAACAACTCTCTGGACTTATGACTACTTTTACGACCTTCTGCAGAGAAAATCCAATTTATGTTCAGTGTAGATCGAGAAAGAATCCATGTCTGGAAATCAAGCTTCTCTGACCTTGCTGGAGTTACAGGTTTAACGTTCCTGAAAAAAACTACAAGCATTAAATTTGCAACATAATCATACGACGTACAGTGGTAACCAACATATATGTTAGTATTACTGATAGTGTGATGGGCTATATAGATATCTTACCTTGCAAGAAGAGTTTTGATCATGGTAGAGATCATTGGTCAAATGAGCTTTGTTAGAAGACTATGGCTTTGTCAGAACAATAGATGACTCATTTGCAACCTGTGATAGTATCGTACAGCGATTTCCCGGCATGTTGCTATTTTTAGTCCATGCATAATTTATGAGATTTAAGAAAATTATATGCAGTACTTAATAGACCTTAAATAATACAGAACCAAGTGAAACTTTCAGGTATTTTCCATAGCAACTTCTATTTTCCAGGTGGAGAATTCGCAGCCCAATTTTTCCCGGTTTTTAGGCTTGTGGGAACCCTGGCATGGTTAATATTGAATTTTCGAATCTATGGTTTAAAATTTATAAACGTTTAAGCCTTTTTTGACATGTGATTAGCTCCGTAAATTATATACCATGTCAAAAAATGCTCTTACGTTTATAAATTTTAAACCATAGATTCGAGTCTAACATAATTAGTTAATTGTAAAACTTTCGAACCGATTATCTCATTAACAGAACGCCGGGTTTTAGCGATCATTGCATTTCCAACTATAGCTGCTATACTAACAAAGATATTTAATTACTATACAACTAACTAAATATAACATGAACTAACACTTTTCTCACAAACAAAAAATTTCAAATTAAAAATCTTATTGAAACGATAAAAAATGTCAGCGTATATTTTTTAAATGTTAAGAAAATCGTGTTAAAATTGTTTCAGTGTATGAACAAAAATATTGTCACATAAACAAAATTTAAATTAAAAAAAACAAAACAAAATGAAACTGTTTTAGTAAACCGATGGAAAAAGAATATGATAGTTTTTGGATCTCAATTGGTGTAAAAATATATATATATAAATTATCACAATAAATATTTAAAAAAATGGCAATATAAAAGTTATAGTGAGTGCCATTGCCCATCATCGCCCTGCGAGTATTTCAAATTTTTGCTCTTAAATATAGAAGCAAGTGGTTGTGGATGATCCCTCATCAAAGTAAAAACATCCCTCAGATGTTTTTCATAACCATCCTTTTCTTGTTTTGGAGAAGTTGAAAAGTTACGGAGAAATGAATCCGGTCGCGAGAGGATCTTGTTGTATCTGCCTTGCTGACCAAAAGCTTCATAGTCAAAAGGTTCCAAGACCATAAGGGACTCTTGAGGGCAATATATGTCATAAACAAGATCGCCACTACAGCAGAATCTAGTACATCTTAAGGTTTGTTGTGGTCCACGAGATTCAGGTAAAAATTGTGCTGGATGTAAACTATCATCAGCGATGGTATAGAGTATACCATATACAATTGGGAAATTATCCCCCCCTTTCACAACATTATTAAATGAAGTAATTGCCGCTATTTTTAGGTTGAAATTAACATTTGTAATATTCTGAATACAAGACAAAATAGACTGGGATAACTCCAGGGAACTACCTCTGTCGTCAAGAAAACCACCCACTATAGATAGATCAACAGAAATGGGACCAACATGACCGGGGGTTGTGTGCTTAGAAAAGCAAGCCAATGATTTTTTGAAAAAATCATTTGTTCCGCAACCATCAAGATGAGCAACTGCTGTGATAACCTTCATACCGTTGAAACGAAGGACAACAATATGACACGTAGTAGCATCATCAGACCCAATAGAAGTTATTTTGGTATCCGAATCAAACACAATCGCCATCTCTCTTTGATTAAGATACAAAAGTCCATTGCAATTTTTGACTACTTTCAGTGAAGTGGAAGTGAAGCGATTTGCTTTACTAACAATATTTGGGTACGCTTTTAGAGTAGGAAACAAATTGACCATATTGATTGGCTCATCTATTTCCTTTCCATCAATCAGAAGAACCATGACGCTGAAAAAATAAAAGCAACATTAAATAAGGCAATAATAAATAAAATTATTCAAAGTCGCTGAAAATAAAAGAAACAAACCAGGAAACATTAAAGCAACAATTCCATTAGAATAAACAGGACATAGTGGTAACACTGAAAAGAAATTAATTAATAGTATAAACCAATATCAAAATTATGATAAAAAATATAATAAAAAATTGAAACAAAATAATGATTAAAATAAAAACATTTATTCAGAAAACCTTGATACAAACGCTGTTTACACGAAAGCACAGCCGCTGAATATAATACAAACTTATGTACATTAAAATACAAGTGGTACACTATAATACAATTATCTGAACACTTTACAAATAATACCTAGCATTACTCTATCGCTGAGTAGTAATTAACTAAAATGCCATTCATATAGATACACTAATCTAAAGCTAATTACACATTTTATCTACACAAATTCGTATCAAAATATCACAGAAGACTTGCACTAGCTTGATACAAAACACTATATACATACGTATAATAAATGCACCCAAGGTATGCTCAGTCTGATAAACTTATACAAAATTGGCACACTGAGAAATCAGAAAAATAAATGAAATAGCTATTGTAGTATTGCAGTCTGGGATAAGTATCGGTATCAGCTTGTGCCATTATTAAGTCTGGGAATTTTTCCATTGTGTGATTGTACTGCATCTGCATCATTCTGTAAATATAGTCTATAATCTTCAAAAAGCTTGACCAAACGTGGTCGTTTAAATCGTTGGGCCTCCGCAACAAGAACAGAAATACAAGCAAGGCGTTGCTTTATGGCTCCTTTCAATCCCAACAATCGGTCGAAAACAGAGGATCCATCTAAATGATTTTGAAAACAGCCCACATAGAATTAAGCAAATTTATCTGACCAAATAATTAACAGGAATTTTGAATACCTGAAAATATTTAATAAACTTAGAAAATTATTCATTCAATGTAAAATAAAGAAAATATAATTTAAACATACCGATGAGAGGTTCGCGAATAGATCGAACTATATAGTCAACAGTTTCACTATTGTGAGAAAATGACTGTTTTGACTGGTTTGTTTGACGTGCACGTTTTAGATCCTGTGGTGCCATTGTCCTAGAGAGATGACCTGGAGACAATGGACTACCTGGAGATGAATACCCATTAGCAGTATGCACACCACTAGAATTAGGGTTATCAATGTCGTTAACATCCACTGAAACAAAATGTTAGATATAATAATGATAATTAAGATGCAATGTAGAATAGAATTTTAACCATTGAACTTTTCAATTAATTTTAATATAAAATTGTATTCTCTTTTAATGCGTCATTTGAATTGAAAGATAAAAATATATGGAAAAACTAATACACATTGTTTATCTTTCTTCATGTCAGTTGTCCTCCTCCACTCAAAAACTCTGTAAAGGGTGGCAATCTGGAGCGCACAATAACATTTTAGACACTATTTCTTTATTAACGAATGCAACACTTACTTTCTTCTTGTTGAGATGATTCGCTTTCAAAAGAGTCAGAACGAATCATAGGAGACGGAGGAGGAGTACGTCGCCAGTTATCAAAAGAGATATCATAGGATAAAGGCCCTGTCAAAAACATAACAAATATTTTTTGTAATAAATAGTTTCATACCATTACAAGAGATAATGAAAAGAAATCTACCTTTAGTTCTTCCTTCTGATTCTGTTGATGATCCAGAAAAACTTCTTTTTCTCATAGCATTTTGCATATGCTCAGGTGAAACCATTGATGCCATGCCACTGTCATCAACGAAACCTTCATCAGCAACAAAAGCAGTAGCTTTCCGACGAAATGGATTTCCAAATGTATCAACCCTAACTGGTGGCGGATTTATCTCTCGTAATGGTGCTGAAGAGACTGTGCTGGCAAACTTATAGTTTGTGTAATTGCCCATCTCTATCATCGGCTGACAATTAATAGTGTACCTATCCATTGGTCTATCACGATTGTTCAAAATTGAAAGTAAGTTATTTCTCATTTTTGGAAGCATTTCTCGCAGAGCTTGTCGGTCAATGTGACGAGCATCTTCGTAAGGACGTAATGAGCTAACGTGTTGACTAGTTGCAGTCATATGTATAGCTCGCACTTCTAATGAAGCCCACTGTTTGTGATGTTGTTGGACTGCATTCACTCCCGCGAGGTTATCCCCCAAATCAGACATAAGTTGAGCAAAATCACTTCTCTGTACGACTGAAACACTTGGTGTTATCTAAAAACGAATTATACGTGTGTAAAATAGCTAATTTAAATAAGAATAATTCCATAATTTTAACAAACTTGAATAGTTTCTTCTGGAATAATTCGTGTCTCTACTTGCTGAATAAAACGATCGTATTCTGCCTTTGCTGCTTGACGAAGTTTCTGTAAGTGGTGTTTCAAATTATAAGGAAGTACTTGTTCAACTGCTTCGGCTTTGATGACTCCTCGGAAACCCAATTTTTCAAAAGCTTTCGTCAAAGGCTAAAAATAATATAAATATTTGAAAATTACTACTATTAAGAATGATAGATTTGCTATACCTCACATAAAAATACATATGAATGTCCAACGATTTCTAAAAAACTAATCAAACATATAAAAATAACAATACTATCTATATATCCAACTATTTCCACAATAAACTTTTAAAAATATAATTAATTTTATTATAAATGAATTAGTTTAAATAGTTAATATATCTGCAATTTTTGATATTTAGTGTATATAACAATCATTATTTGTGAATTTTATTACCTGTTATAAAAAAAAGTTCACGAAAAATAATTAAAACACTTACCTGATAGTAGTAACTCGGAATCTGACCCAAATATACACCAAATTTGTTTCCCCAATTTTCGTTGTTTATTCTCATTTTATGTGTTTCGGCTAACTCGACTACAAGTAGAAGGTAATATAGTTTTAATTGAAAAAATCAACATTTGATATTCAAAATTGATGCAAAATGTATATAAACCAAATAACACAATACCTAATAGATCAGTAAGGACGGGGTAGTTGAATGGTAAAATAGTCAAATTCACAGACATAAGATCCGAACTGGCTTTCAAATAACCAAAAGGATAATCTCTATCCTTTCCACTACGAGGAACATAGCACTGCCAAACAAAAGATGGATCTCTTCTTTCAAGAATATACTGAGTAAGAGGAGATGGTTCGAGTTCATATCTATCAACTGGAAAATTTTCAAGAACTTTGGGAGGTCTGTGTTTGGTGCATGAGAAGCAAATGATTGGATGTGCCATCCGCGGAGGCTGGAATAAAATTAGTTGTTATGTACTACATGTCAATAAAATTATAGACTTAAAACAGACTTACTAATCTTTCACTTAGAATTGAAGGGTCAGACCAAAATGCTTCTGGTATCGGCCAAGTCGCATTTGCAGATCTTGCGGACGTTTTGACATAAACCATCCGACGACAATTATGCCATTTTGCTGGAGGTTCATCTCTAGAAGCGTCACCTTAATTTTGAAAAAAATATTCACTATAACATTTCCATCATGAATTAGAAACATATATGTATATAATTATTAGAATTAGACACTATTAGAAAATATTATTGTTTCAACTTACCATCATCCATTTTCATAAAGTGAACTACAACACCTGGTTGACATTTTTGTGCAAGCGATTCCAAACATTGATTTAACATTCTTTCATTCATAACTTTGTATGCACGTCCTAAAATTTATTAACGAGTTTGAGAAGTATTAAAAAAATATTTATATAAAAATAGTTAACATTACTTACCACCAGTAACTTCACACATAGAATGAATTGGAGATTCATCATCAGTTGGAATAAACTTTGGCATGTCAAAATTAATCTCCTGAATCGCAGGTAAACGAAGTACGAGTCCATATAATCTGTAATCCCATCTAAATGGCTCCATAGTATATTCATGACCAGGGAAACCTTGATCTAACATTGGCAAATTTAACCCCTGCAACATATAAAATTATGCATTAATTTTTAAGCATAAAAATATCCTATTTTAATCACGTACGCCATTTACAACTCCATCCTCAGAAGTTAATCGTCTTCCATCGGTAATACATATCACAATAGCTGGTTCAATCTGACTGGGATATCGGCCCTGAAATAACCGAATATTTTTTTCATTGAAAGAATTGAGAAAAATTCCATTATAACATTACTTAAGAATAAAAAATTTAAACTTACCATTGCATAATTTTCATGACCCAGTTGCATACGATTTAAATTCAACAT